>JACCID010000364.1:0-95623 GCA_018906775.1 Sycophila sp. Sp_5
GTGTCGTTGCCCTTCGTCAATTTTGACGGATAGATATAATTCAGAATAAATAAATTGAGAAATCTGGCGATTACCGTACTTGATCTTCCTAAAATAAAAGGAAAAAAAAAACAAAATAATTCGCCTTTAATCTTCTTAAACTACTCCAAAATCTTCCTGAAAAACTGACAAAAAGGGAGAGAAAAAAAAATGATAAATTGTATTTTTCCTACTGGCAACCGACGACCTGTATGCGCTGGGATTTATATGTGCAAGTTCGTCAAGGCAGGCCGATTCCAAATTTAAAAATCGGGCCGTCTGGGCAACCCCACAATAAATATAAAAATAAATAAAATTTTAATGAATAAAATAATATAATTTTTAGAAATGCCCACACTCGCTTACTCAAATGGGCGTTCAGGGGCTATACACGGGGTTATACGCGGGGAAAAAATTTGGGGATCTTCTTTTCTCCATAAAAAATCTTCCAACAGAGGGAATTTCAAATAGCTAATTTTCCTTGATTCTGTGGGTTGAAATCTGCCAATTCCGTTGAAAATCCAATTTCTATAATTTTCCGGAAAATTGTCTATAGAAAATTTTTCCACAGGAGAAAACTCGAAATTCTACTTTTCCCTCGTCCTCTGAGTTGTCCTGGATCTAATTCTTCTTCAATCTCAACTTTGAATTTTTGTTCCGGAAAATGACTATGAAAATTTTTCCCACAATTAGAAATTCGAAAATCCTATTTTTTCAGCGTTGTTAGACCTTCTTCTGTTGAATTCCGTCGAAAACTGAATTTTCAAAATTTTCACTAAAACGAAGAAAATTTTCTACAACACACAACAGAATTTACAAAAATTGTACGCGGGAGATTTTCTGCAATTTTCCTGGTCGACACTTCCAAATTTTCTGAAAGGGAAAGAATAAAACAAGACAACACACAACTCTCACTTCCTAACCTAAAAAATCGAACACAAGATAAAACGAACACGTGGCGAAAAATTGTTGGCTTCCAAGATGGCAGCGCGTCGTCTCGGCAGCGTGGTCTGGGAGCTATGGTTGGGCGCCACTTTGTGATAGGGAAATGGTGGAGGCCGGGGTTTACACCTCCCTCCCAGTCACAAAGCGGGAAAACGGGTTACTTGGGGTGCGTTCCCCCGTTCCGCTTCGCCCTTTTCCCTTGTTGGCGGGGTGATGTTTTTTTGGTTTTCTTCCTTTTCACACACACGGCTTTCTCTCTCTACTGCTACTTCGACACACGGCTTCTACACTCCTACACAAAGGGATTTCTGCTTGGCTGCGTCTCCTCTCCTGCTGCTCCACAACCTATAACCTAAAGGGGAATTCTACACGCTACTTACTACTCCGAATTTGTTGAGCGCCAGGCGCCTTGAAGACGCCGCCGGATCACGAACTCCTCGCTCCGGTTGAGATTCTTTTTCCCAGGGTTGGGGGGGGTCTTCCCGAGACTACCACGTTCACGCACGCATGCACGTGGCGTTTGCTGCACGCTCCGTTGACGACGCGGATTCGGCTACTCGCTCGAGGTAGCCGGTGCACTCGCGAATTGATGAGAATCAGCTTCAAAACCACCACCTCACAGCACAACCCACATTCAGAAATTAAACACGAAATCTAGTGATCTTTTTCTAATAAATATATTGCCTCCTGGCTTGGGGGAATACACTTGTGGTTTGTTGTATGTGTGCGCGGCGCGGTTTTATTTCGCGGGACTTTCGGAGGGGAATTACAATAGTAAAGGGGGAAAAGAGAGATTATGGGTTGCGCGGGGCTCACCGTCTCCAAAACTCTTTCGTCCTAACTATCCTGATCTCCACCTACTACTACTCCTCACTACTAGCTAACTTCAAAAAAACTCGTAACGTGCGTCCGGCTTCTATGTGAGCTTTCGGCGGAATTTACGTCCGATCGCTACACGAGTTTTCGGCTGAATTTACGTCCGACCGCTACACAAGTTTTCGGCTGAATTTACGTCCGATCGCTACACGAGTTTTCGGCTGAATTTTACGTCCGATCGCCACACGAGTTTTCGGCTGAATGGCGTAGCGTCGCGGCGACGAACACTTCCGCGACGCCAGCCCTTTATCCCTCTCACTCTCTCTCGCCTATTCCCTATCCTCTCTCTCTCTCAAGGGTCGCCTCGTCGACTCGTTTCCGCCCGCACCGACAATACGAGCGACGATTGGCTGCGCGACGTCAGCGCAGCCACTCAAAATCGTTCAGCGCCAGCGCGAGCGCGAGTTAGAATCTAGCGCGGCGCTACGTAATTTTCGCGCGAACGTTGGCCGCCTGCTCGACTCGCCGAGCTCGTCGAGCAGCGCCAGTGACGTCACGCGCGTAGTCGGCCGCTCTCTTTCGCTCCACGCTTCGTCGATCTTCCCTCTCTCTCGCACACCTCGTTCTCTCTCTCGCGCTGATACGCGCGCGCCACCTCGACTCGCGCGCCGACTCGCCTACTCGCTCCGTCTCTCTCGCACCTACACGTGCGCGCCGCCTCGACTCGCGCGCCAACTCGTGTACGCGCGCTTTCTCTCTCGCACTCGTACGCATGGTCCGCGCTCGACCACGTGCTGCGCGCGGACCGAGTGTATGCTTCCCCAGGTGCGCGGCGCACCCTGGGGGAGTCGCGGCGCGTCGTTGTAATCGCGGGTGTTGTGTGTGTCAGTGTGCGTGTATGTGTTTGTGTGGGGATGTCGCCAGGGCGGCGTTCGCGTCGTCGGTGATAGCCATCATGGCGGCGCCGGTCAGCTGGTCCTCGTGGCCTCGCCGCGTCGTCAAGCCGTCGCCGTCGCCTCATCGCCAGCCGTCGCGATGCGCCTCGTCAGCTGCTCCGCTCCGTCGGCTGTGCTTTGGTGCGGCCGCCTCCCTGCGGCGCGGCCTCGACGAAGTCCCGGCGGCCTGGCTAGGCTCAGGCGGCATCCTCGCACGTGCTCTCTCTCTCTCGCACGCATGGCTGGCAGGTGCGGTGGCGCGTCGTCCGCTCCACACCTGTCACTTTCGTGGGCCTACAGTGTGCAGAGAAGCTCGACGTTAAATAATTTATTTAACGTCGACGCCTTCTCAGCCCTTGAGACCCTCCGAGAGAGAGAGCCGAATCACTCACGCGTTAAGACG
The DNA here is from genome assembly GCA_018906775.1 of Sycophila sp. Sp_5. Taxonomy (NCBI): domain Eukaryota; kingdom Metazoa; phylum Arthropoda; class Insecta; order Hymenoptera; family Eurytomidae; genus Sycophila; species Sycophila sp. Sp_5. The sequence continues at coordinate 3,118 of JACCID010000364.1, forward strand.
TGCAAATGCAACGTCACAAGCTTACAAAGTTTTCAACCCGGTAGGATTTACAAGTCTGATTATGTTACTACCGAAACTACTTTCAAAGAAAGTGCATAAACAAAAAATCGGTTGGGACAATCAAGTGGATGAAAGATTAAAAAAGAAACTTTTACTCGCAATTAAATAAATTAAAAGAGATAGAAATAAAAAAAGCTTTTGGGACAGGAAAATTTACAATTCTCACGTTTTGCGACGCCAGTCAACTCGCGTATAGGTCAGTATCATTTTTACGAGTCGAAAAAGAAATCGACTTTAAGTTAATGTTTAGCCGCGAAATCTAGAGTCGCTTCCAAAAATACCTCTATTCCAACATTAGAATTATTAGCGGCATCCATCTCTAGTCGTCAGACTAGTGAAATAATTAAAGTATTAAATTATGGAAATATACCGGTTTTTAATGGCTCGACTCATCAATTGTATTAGCGTGGATAAATCGCGGTTTGCAATGGGGTGTTCACGTTTGGAAAAGAGTACGCGAAATTCGACAGTTGACATTGATGGGTACGTAGAAGTATGTACCAGTAGAATTTAATCCGGCAGATCTATCATCTCGAGGTTGTCAAGCGCGTCAGTTGCTCGACTCGCGTTGGTGAGAAAACCTTAGTTGGCTTCGAGAGGACCCAGGAAAATGGCCTAACGCGATCAGAGCAACCGACGAAAGTTTAGTCAACACGGAATTAAAAAGATCGAAACAAGTTTCCTTAATAAATTTAAAAGACGAGCAGAAGGATAGCTTAATTGAATGATTTTCATTCTTCGATAAATTAAATAGATTCTTTGCAATAATGTTAAAGTTTAAAAATTTCAAACATTCACATCTTTAAGTTAGGACGTAATTGAAAAACGTAGTACGACAAAGCAAATAGACTGGCGATTTAACCTGCCCAGTCCTCCGTGGTGGGAAGGATGGTGGGGGAGATTAATCGGCTTAATGAAAATAATTTTGCGTAAAGTGTTAGGAAAAGCATGGTTTGATTACAAAAGCTTGTACACGATACTATGCGATTGTGAACTTACACTTAATTCCCAACCACTAACCAATGTGTCAGACTATCCAAATGATCTAAAAACTCTCAAACCCTCGATGTTTTACTGCGATATAATAACAAATGAAACACCAAATAAGAAGTTATCAACTATTTAAGGAAAAGATAAGAAATATTTAAGTCAGCTAATTTTGAAAGAACATAAACAAGAATAGAGAAAAATTATATGTATTTTATCAGTACTGTTCGACAGTACTGCGCCACTCTTTCAATAGTCCGACCCAATCTTATCAATTCAGCATCGGGTCAGTACTGGCGTTACCTCCTCAGTAATCGATAGTCGGCAGTATATACCAGATCAATATTAGACCATTAGTAGATACTTTCTTACTTTCATTTTTTAGATGAAATAGTCATTTAAAAATATTTAGGTGGAATTCACGATCCTATTCAATTAATTTTTCAATTTTTCAGATTTTAAAAACTTCATACTCTGTATTTAATCTGTTACAACGAACCTCCGTTTGAGCAGACATCCCAAGAGAAACAAATTTGTTAATGGTGGATTAGCTGATTGACATTGTAATTGACCACTTCATCTCAATGATTACTTTTTTTATAATGCAATATAAAGCAATTTTTAATAAAACTATGTAAATTTCTTTGTATATGTATTCGATTGCAGTCAATTTTTTTATAAAATTTCCGAGATCTTTGTACAGACCTTCTACAGATATAGCCCCTAACATAAAAGCTAACCCGATTATTTTTTATTAAAAACGGCAGTTTTGTCTAGTTTTGAGTAAAATCATCTTTTAGAACTGTCCCTAAAGAACTTTTAGGATTTAAAAAAGAAACATCTTTAGGCGTCATAAAATGAGATAATGACATAAGTTTAGAGGTAATAATTGTTCTGTTCGGAATATTTCTCTTTTTGACAATGAAACTAGCCCTTATCGTCCTTAATTTTCAGAAGAGCAGGCGAGGAATGCGGAGGCAAGAGCTGAGGTGTTTTTCACTTCTCCACTGGTCCTTCAAAATCACAACATCTACGACGACCAATCAGCAAAAAAAAAAAAAAAAAAACGCCGACGAAACGACGAGCTTCGGTACTTTGACCTAGTCGACGGGAGCAGCGCTTGACTGGCTAGCCTACCTTCGGGGAATCAACTTCCGCATCGCTTCAAACGCATTTTATTACGAATCCATTTGTTAATGTTGTATTCCGTAATTTTCAATTTGTTCACGTTTTTTTCGCTGTTCGCGTGCCTTTATTTAGGCCTGGTGATCAGGCAACATCCCGAGATAACTGTAGTAGCTTCAAATCGGTAAGTACAGGTGGCCAACGGTCTATGAGAAATATAAGTGGGTTTACTCGCCTACGTTAAGGTAATTAATTTTTCTTTTTATTTATTGACCTTTGAAATGACATATATTTGAATTCTTTCATTCATACAGTTTACATTTAAAGTGACTTGCATTTTATTTACAGAACTATATCAGCTTATTTGTGCATTCTCAAATTTGTTAGGAGTACGAGCGTTATATATTTAAATTATTTTCTTTTAGAAATATTTGGATGTGTTCAATGTCTTTTTTTTGTATGCCGCATTTGCGTGGAGAGTTGTCTCAAGTTAAAAATTTTATGTGAGTTTCCTCATGGAAAATCCACATAGATTCTCATGTGGATTGATGTGGATTCCGTGTGAAATCGTGTAAACTTCCATATGGAAATCCATCTTGAAATAAATCCACATGATGATCCATTTGAATATCCGTCTGGATTCCTTATGTATTACTACGAGGATTTCCATGTGAAAATCCACACGATTCCACGTGGAATCCACATTAATTCACATCAAGGTGAATTTTTTTAATTGGGTCAACTAGGTTGCTATATGGTTAGCTCTAAAGCGGTTGATAGTTACGATTAGATCTCTTTGTAACTTTTTATTGCTGAAACATGATTTAGTTAATTTTCTATGTTTAAATTAGTATTTTCCCATTTCTGCTTACCGTACTTTCTTTGCTATTTCAGATCGAGCGGTTCTTTTCCCTTCTTGTATAATAAAGTCGTTCTTAAAGTTGGGTAATTCAGTGATGTTTGTTGAGTTACTGCATGCTGCTTTGATCGCAATTGTTTTTTCATTACTTGTGATACCGCGGTGTGCCGGGATCCAGTAAAATTTGTCTGAGTATCGATTATGATTTTGTTTGAAATGTTTATTTTTTTTAATAACATCCATTATGAATCTGCTTGAATTGAGCGTGTATTTTTGATTTTTAGAGCAAGTATTCATGTAGGATATGACAGTATTGTGTATAAATAAGTCGTAATTTGCCAATTTAATGCCAACGATTAGTTTATTATTGCCTGGAATAAAATTTTTTAAAACTGTTTCCCTCCCATCCTGCGAGAGGTTGGAGTCTGGTGATCTGTAACAGCATGATATGTCGAAGTCTAGGTTTGTCTTACAAGTAATCCACACATCTTGACTGATTGATCAGATTTGTGTAAATCTTTGATTTCTAAAAAGGCTAAGTTTTTGCGTATTAGAAAAATGATTCCCTTGTCTTTTGAATGATGTCTACCTTTTTTAAGAACTAAAAATCCTGGAATATTGATGAGTTCTCTTTCTGTTAGCCAAGATCCAACGCAAATAATTTAATTTAAGTTTGTTTAAATCTGCGCGGTTCCCATAAGATGATATTGAAATGGTTTTTGTTTGAGGATTTGTTATCATTATTATCCATTTCTTAAAAATAAAGGCAGGAAAATTTTAATCATCGGAAGACGATTCCAATATGTTAGAAAACTGTTCTTGTCTTTTAATTCATTTGAGAATTCTTGCGATTCGCTGTTTTAATTGTTTGTGCTCCACAAGTTTGCAGCATTGTTTTAGCATTTCTGTAATCTTATATGTATTTAAGGAAAGATTATGCATAATAGCAATTTTGTCTCATTTTCCATAAGACAAACGTAGAAATTTAGCCAACTTATTAAGGATAATCGCTGGAGAAGTAGTGTTATTAGCGAAAAATTTTACAACAGGTTCTAGTATTTCGGATATTTCCTTGATGATTACATTAAGGGTGTTTATGTTAATTTTCTTTTTCGGTTGTTTGAAGATCTGCTTGTCTGTGTCATTAACTTTTTTAATAGTGTTATATTCCGCTGGGAAGAGTGAACTTAGTTAACAGGCGTTTTCTATTTTGGTATGTTATTTTTTTTCTTTTTCAATACTATTTGCGTCGATATCCAAAACCATGCTGGCCAAAATTTAATTTTCAGCTTATATGAATATTTAGTAGATATTGCTATAAATAATAGTATACGGTATAGCAAAAATTTTTGTTTCTACATAAACTTTTATTAAAAATCTAAATGATATACATATATAATTTGCTATTCAATTCAATTCAATTTATTCCATGTATAGATTTTTACATCTTTTTACATATTGACCCCTGCACGACAATCCCGTGCTTTGCACATCACCTTCTTACTTTTCTACTTCGCTATTTACCTACATTTACATTTGTCTTATATATGTACTTCAATCTTTAAAAATTTAAATTTACATTGCCGCGGGTTTACATTTTAAATACTCTCTCTTCATCATATCACTCGGTATAACCACTCCTCCTACGCTCTCCTCACCTTCTCCTTCTTCCCCACCCCCCTCCTCGTTTTCGCTTATAAACTCCTCACTCTCATCCCTATCACCTACATCGTTATTATTATTTTCGTACCCTCGCTCTAATTCTACCCCCCCCCCCTCTTACACTTCCCTCACACATTTCTTCCCTGTCCCTATCCATTCTCCTTTTTTCTAATTTCTCAATCCTTCACCTATCACTCCATACCGTTTTATTTAACTCTACCTTTCTCTGCATTCCCTCTATTACTATATTCATACTCCCGATTTCTTTCTTCTTTAATTGAATTATTTTCTCGACCATGCTTAATATGAATTCCCTAACTTTATTGTCCATTCTTTTCTTACTCTCACTTATTTTTCTTAACCCCATATCCACTCTCTCCTTCCACTCCCATCCAATCTCACTCTCATTCACCACCTCTTCTTCCTCGAGCTCTTCCTCTCCGCCCGCTCCTCCCGACTGAACTCCTTCCGTCTTCTTTTCTCTCTTCGCTGCTGCCCCCTTGTCTTCCCTCTCGGTACCTTCCTCCTCCTTGTCTTTGTTCTCCATCTCTGTCCCTTCCATTGCAATCTTTTTTACCGGCGTTCGTTCTAGCTCTTTCCCTTTCTCGATTACTTTGTCTTCTCTTGCTTTTTTCACTTCAATCAAATACTTTCTGAGCCCCCCCCCCCAATTTATTTTCTTCCTTCTTGTCTCCCACATTTGCCTCCGTTGGTCTTCCTCTCCTTTTTCTTGACCCTTCATCATCCTCCTTGATCTTTCCTTTGTTCATATCTTGCTTTTACGCCTTTGTTTGATTCTCCATCTCCTTTTTTTCTAACCTCTTTTGGTCGTCGATTTTCTTTTCACTCTCCTTTTCTTCCACTCCACTTAATCTTTTCTTAAACACTTCCTCCACTTCATCTCACTTTGTACTATTCTTCTCACCTGTTTCTTAAACTTTCCTCGACTTTTATCCTACATAAAGTCTTAATTAATCCCACAGCCCACGCGTTCACGACCTGTCTCTACCGCGCCACCACCGGAAGTTATATAATTTGCTATTATAATTTTAATTTTTTCACAGGATCCTAAAAAATCCAAAAGCTCAAATTGACAGATAAATAAATGAAAGATAGTATTTCTACAACTACGAAGATACCTATCCCACATTTAATCAGGTTGATTGATGTAACATTATACTATTTTTTATTCGTAAATAATAAATACATAATGTGCATATGTTATATTTATATTACTTTTCTCAAATGTTTTTAGGCTCAAGACGATTTTTTCCAGTATGCGAGACCCAAATATTCTATATCCAGCCGGAAATCCATGCATGGACTGGATTCCAGTTAGATTTCCAGGTGGAAATTCCAGATGGAAATTCCAGATGGAATCCAGTCCATGCATAGATTTTCAGCTGGATATTTTCAACTCGGCAACCATACCTCATTTGTGCTACAAACAACGATGAATAATGTGGCACATTTTTAATTATGGCTGATGGTCATCTAATAAAAGTAGGAGCAAATGCAATAGTAGCATTTGACATTTGAGTGAAATTACATTTTTGCTTCAATGTTTGTTTTGCAAACGATTTGGAATATTTTTATAACTTTATATGTTCCTGCGTCATGAACCTTAAGTATGTACCTCCAAAAAATTGTTGTACCTCATTGGATTCAAACTTCCCTTACATAAATGATGGTAAATATGAAAGGTAAATTTTTTTCAATTAATATGTAGAAAATATTAACCGACGCTTTGGCTGAGTGGTGGAGATGCACTTCGGGCGTTCGGGAAAGTTAAGCAACTTTCGGCGTGGACACTACTTGGATGGGTGACCGCGCTGGAAGTTGCGATGCTTCCTCGATCTCTTAGGTGTTTTTTTCTCCACACTCAACAAAGTAAGCGGGAGGTATGAGAATGACAAATTCGGTGCTCAGGCCTACGAAATGTGACTTGGGCATCTAATTTGAGCATTCTCAACCGACCCACTCCGGAACGGGTTTTCCTAACTAGCATTTACCCTAGTTATAGGTTTTGCCACAGGTTATCCCCGTTCCACAGGCATAATTCTGGGCGAATGCGGAGTGGGATTAGGGACGGAGGAGGAGATCTGCCGGCAGAGAAGGTAGAGGGAAAAAGCTGGGCTACAGGGTGGGTGGGTTTAGAGCCGTGTCCTCCCATCACACCTAAGCGGGGGGGCGGTCAGTGCTGTGTCCTCCCCTCGCTCGGTAGTAGGCAAAATAAAGAGTCAGCAGGTACTGCTAGGCCCATGAGGCTTCAGGAGATTCTCACAATAAAAAAAAAAAAAAAAAAAAAAAATGTAGAAAATATTTCAGGAGCTGAGGAGAAGAGGGTGAATCATCAGATGATTGTTAGTCAAATAAGTGTAACTACAAGAAAATGTTATATATAGATAAGGTTGACTAACTATACAGGGTGTTCGAAATGTTCCGGACCCCCCACTTATAACATAAAGTAAGCATTTTGGAAAAAAATGTTAAATACAAAAGTTGTTAAGTTTTGAAGGTTGAACTAAATGATGACCTTGGATTTGTTATTGGTTATCATTTTCAAGGTCATTTAAAGGTCATCTTCAGTTTTTTAAATAGGGACCCCTATTTTTTATTTCAGATTCTGAAAGAGCACAAAATTTTACATCTGGATATGTACCCACGTTATGGCTCAAAATGACCTACAGAGGTCATTTAGTGGTTAAATGATTATTTAGTAGCAGAAAGCCAAGAAATCCCGATTATTAAGAACTTTGGGTGTATTTGACGAAAAGAAAAAAAAAATTTCGTACTTTAATACTAAAGTACATAATTTGATTTTCTAGGACGAACTTTATGGTCACTTTAAAATTGGCCTTCATTTTTAAGGTCATTTGAAAGTTATCTTCAGCTTATTAAAAAGGGACTCATTTTGTATTCCGGATTCGGGAGGAGCATTAAATTTTAGGTCTGGAGATATGTACAATATCCACGTCATGGCTCGAAATGATCTACATAGGACACTTGGGGGTTATTAATTTCAAAAGCAAAATAATCTAACCGTTTTATATGAACAGTTTTTATTGCAATAATTTTTTGCAAGGGTTACGAGTTTCTACGCATGATTCATAGCATTTTCAGGATCGTTACTTGTACCTTAGAAGATTTTGCTCACTATTCTTTTTAGGAATCAGTTCATTTATAATTGTTAATTAACAATTGTTTACTCCTATTTACTTTTCTGTTTTCAAGAGTTAAGTGAAGTTCTCTTACTTCGAAATTCAGATAATTGTATTAATTTTCAATAATTGTACTTTTAATCGTAGTGAAAAATGGCACATCTTACTGAACGAGAAAGAATATCTTTGTTGATGATGCGAGGGTGGGGTGATCAAGAGAGAGGTTACAAACAGGTACAGCGTTTATTCAATGAAACATTCAGAGTTGAAGAAAACAACCCTATTTCAAAAAGTACCGTAATTCGTACAATTAGACGTTTTGAAGAGACAGGTGGTATTAAAGATCGTCCTAAATCAGGTAGATCCAAATCATCGTCTAATGATGAAAAGAGCTTAGACGTATTACAATCATTTATTGAGGACCCCCATTGCAGCATCAGACGTTGTGCACAACAGCATGAAATGGGAGCTGCATCTGTGCACAAAATTTTGAAACTCAACAAATGGCATCCTTTCAAATTAAAGTTGGTACAGGAATTATCTGAAGATGATTTTGATAGAAGGGTAGTGTTTTGTGATGTAATGATGCAAATGATATCTGATGATCCTTTGCTCCTCATAACATTGTTTTCTCTGATGAAGCCACGTTTGAGTTAAGCGGAACAGTGAACAGACATAATTGTCGATACTGGAGTAACATCAATCCACATTGGATGAGAGCGGACCACACGCAACATCCTGAAAAAGTAAATGTTTGGGCTGGCATATTTAATGGAAGAGTACTTGGCCCTTTCTTTATTGAAGGTAATTTAAATGCTGCAATGTATGAAAACATGCTTCGAGACCAAATTATACCTGCTATACGGAATTTAACGGGTGGAAATCTGGACGAAATTTACTTCCAACAGGATGGTGCTCCTGCACACTACGGTATTCATGTTCGCCGATATTTAGATGCAACATTTCATGATAGATGGATTGGGCGGAGAGGTACAATTGAATGGCCACCTAGGTCCCCAGACCTAACGCCTCTTGATTACTTCCTTTGGGGATACTTGAAGGATAAAGTTTATGTTATAAAACCATGTGACTTGGATGAATTACGCCAAAGAATCACTGATGAAATAGACTTGATACCTCAGCAAATCTTGCGAAATGTTGTTGCAGCCTTTTACAATCGGTTAGCACATTGCCAAACTGTTAATGGGCAACAATTTAAACAGTTGTTGTAAAAAGTTCCTGTCAACGACATTTTAAAAAAAATCAGTTTGGGCGAATAGTCCACTGTCTTGATTTAGTTAGCTGGGCCGCCGATAGTCCTGCCTTAGCTGACTGGGCCGCTAGTGTTCTTGTCTTAGTAGGCTGGGCCGCCCATGGTCTTGCCTTAGTTGGCTGGATCACCCATGATGTTACCTTAATTAGTTGTACCTCCCGTGCCTGAGCAATAAGGCTCATTTTGATTAGACATTTTTTTATTTATCATTTTCCCCCCCGAGGTATGTAGTTGTTGGGCCTAAGGCTTATTTTGATTAGACATTTTTTTATTTATCATTTTTTCCCCCCGAGGTATGTAGTTGTTGGGCCTAAGGCTTATTTTGATTAGACATTTTTTTATTTATCATTTTCTCGCCCGAGTTATGTGGTTGTCTGGCCTAAGGCTTATTTTACGCCAGTGTCAATTACACCTTCTACAATCCTAATGCAGAATTTAGCGCTGGTGCAAAATGGAGAATTACAACTAGGAGGCTTAATTTGGAAAACTAAAGTTAACCTTCAAATGACCTTAAAAATCAAGGGCAATGTCAATTTAACGCCACCATAAAGTTTGTCTTGCAAAATCAAATTACTTTAGTATTGGTCAGATACGCTCAAAGTTCTTAATAATCGGGATTTCTTGGCTTTCTGCTACTAAATAATCATTTAACCACTAAATGACCTCTGTAGGTCATTTTGAGCCATAACGTGGGTACATATCCAGATGTAAAATTTTGTGCTCTTTCAGAATCTGAAATAAAAAATAGGGGTCCCTATTTAAAAAACTGAAGATGACCTTTAAATGACCTTGAAAATGATAACCAATAACAAATCCAAGGTCATCATTTAGTTCAACCTTCAAAACTTAACAACTTTTGTATTTAACATTTTTTTCCAAAATGCTTACTTTATGTTATAAGTGGGGGGTCCGGAACATTTCGAACACCCTGTATATATATAGATTATCGGACTGTACCACAATTTATACAATTTATTGCCATTAGAGCAGCACCAAACACTGTAATAATTACAAAAGTTTATAATTGATTAAATAAAATATGTATTACATAAAAAGTCTAGCCGGTGTGACGTTCAGCTGGGGATCAGAGCTGAGTCACGACAGAATGAACACAATAGAATTAATAAAAAGAAATTAGATTTATTTTAATGAATATAATACTGGAATAATTAATTATACATGCCCGTAGCCGATACGGGATTTCCTAAGGGCGCCAGTCGCGAAGTTACGGAGTCGCGACACTCCGCACGAAATTATTCTCGAACCACACACACTATTGCGGCACGATCTTGCCAGGATGGGGATAAGCTGGGAGGGGAGGCCACCTGCCTCGTCGACGATGTTGTTGTCGTCCTCTCGTCCTACTCGCCTGAACTTGTCCACGCTGGACGGCTACCTCGCACGGAATGCCGCCCCCGGCCCCGGTCCGCGCTCTTCCGTCTTCTTCATGTATTTCCTCTTTTCACCACTAGTGGCGTGGCGGTGCGCCTAGCTGCCTTCCGCGCTCTCTCGTAGCAGTGTTGTTGTTGTCACGAGGAAGCTGTCCACGTCCGCCTACGTTCTCTTGGGGGGACTGCGGTGTGCTGAGGGAGAGGAAGAGGCGCTAGAGGCATGGGGAGCCCATATTCATCAGCTGATGGGGACTTGGCGGCATCCTAAGTGTCGTTGCCTGTAGTGTTGTATAGATAGTGGGCTGATTTCCCTCTACGTATTTTCAGCTCGTCTCAGTTGCCGGTACGCTCGCCTGTATGCGGAGGAGGGAAAGCAGCGTGTTCAGATGTTCTGTGTGGTTTCCTGGGATTTTCCGTAGTTGCAGAAGGTCTTCTTGGTGCCTATAAAGAATAAGGCACTCTAACCTCTCAGCACAGGTGGTATGGCTATTCGTTCCCTGGTAGAGCTGTCTGAGTATTTGGCCTCTTTTATTGGCTTCTCTATATTCTGTTTTAGGTGAGCCTTGATCGTGTGTTGCTCCCGTTTTTGTCCTCGGAGCCAGCTTTACCATTCCCGTAGTTATTTTGGAAGCCTTTATGCCTAAGTGCCTCCTCGATATTGCCTCCTCCTGTTGCGGTGATTCTTCGAGGCCTCCTTGGGACTGCAAGGGGAGAAGGAAAGGATTTGTGGTGCCTCTAAGGATGTTTGCGAATCGTGTGCTTTGTGTGATGTAGCTTTGGTTCGGGTAGGTAGGATAGCTTAGTCCAGTACTCCTCCACGGTTACGCTCCTATGCTAAGGACTCCGTGCGAGGGCTTGCTATGTACTAAGGGTCAGGGCTGTGCGAGCAGATCTGCCTCGTCACATCCCCCCCCCCGCCAAACCGAAGTTACGGTTTCACCTAACTTCGTTTCTATCCTAACACAACAACAAGAAAAAATGCCACCTATCGCGTGCTATCCTCCTACCTTACGCACCAACAACCGCTGTTGTTTTGTTCGGGGTTAGTGTAATTGTTTGTGTTGTTCGTGTCTTCTGCTCCTTCGTGTTGTAGCCTTCATTTGTGGTTGTGTAGACGGACATCCTTCTTACTGGCTGTGTAAATCTGTGTTAAGTGTTCGCGGTGTCAATCTAACGGGTGTTCTGGTCGCCCTTATTATAAATTTTCTTTTCTTACAATATAATTTATATACATTAACAATAATTTTATGTACAATGAGTAACAGATACCTTACCTCCCATCTTCTCCTTGCTTGGTCTTATTGCCCTATAGCTTCGTTTGTACTTCGTACCTCGTATACTATCTGATATATCAAACTCTCAAAAATAAATACAAAAAAAAACAAACAATTGAATTCATCTCTTAAATTAAATTTTCTTGCCAGACACATAAAATTTATACACAAAATGTTAAAATTGGATTTATCTCTTAAATTAAATTTTCTAGCCAGTCTTTAATTAAGCATATATTACTGCACATATTCAAGTAGTTAAGAAGGGTTTGGTTGGGTGTGGTATCTAAATAACTCTTTCTTAATTTTAACCTTATTTATTTAACATTTACACGTAGAAGAAAAAAAAATAATTACGGGGTCCTGTTTGGGTTTTTCCTATCGCCTTTATTGGTTCTGCAAGCAAAGGGGAAAAGAAAAAAAAAATGTTGGACGTAAATTTTTAATCTATATTAAGCCAATAAATGTATGAGGGTTATTAGCAAAGCAAACCCAAAAAAAAACATATTTTTACCTATCCTCCTTTTTCCTATCTCCTGGCCCTTTCCATTTCGGGCCGCATTTTGGGCACGTTGCCTCCGTGAACCCGCTCTCTCCACATCCCCGGCAAAACCGTCGGTTCGCGTAGGGGCAACGATTCCAGCTGTGGCCCGTGTTGCCACAGTTCCAGCACCCCGGACGTCTAGATCCTGCCTCGGGGGGTGGAGTCCTATCCTCTACTATAGGCCGCCGGACTCCACCTCTCGGTGGAGTGAACAGAGCCGGCGGCAACACTATTTTTACAGACATCAGGGGCACCGGTCCCGTGGCTCCCGTTGCCCCAGCTGTCGTCGCGCCCTCAGTTCCCCTCTTGCCTGCCTGGGTGCGGGGAGGGTTCGTCTCTTCTTTCTGTTGCCCGTAGCTGGTATGTGGGGGGCCAATAGACATCAGGGGGGGAGCGAGGTGAAGTCTTCCCAGGTTCTCCAGGAGCTCGGTGTTTTTCTCCGTCCCCAGGGTTCCGGAGGGCTTTTTACTTTTTCCGAGGGCGACCTCGGCCTCGTGGTTTCCCACGGGCTCCTCCTCGATAATCTCCAGGGGGCGGTTCCCTCCCGCTCCCCCTGGGAGGTCGTCCTCTTCTAGTTCGGAAGCCTCCAGAGGTCCCTGGGGTATTATGTTCCCTAATATGTCCCGAGGGACTATCGGCTCCCTCGGTTGCTCCTCCCACGGGAGCTCTCCCATGGGTACCTCCGCTTGCCGGGGGTGGTTGCGGAACCACCTGCTGCCTCTCCTCATTCCGGGTTTCCACATCTGAAGAGGTTATTGTTTTTGTTAATTTCCCTCTTGGGGGTATGTATCTTTTGAGATCATTCACGAATACTTTTACTTGTTTACTATTTTCAATGTCCTCGACTATATAGATGTTTGGTGAGATAACTTGTACTACGCGACATGGGCCCATGAACTTTGCTGCTTGTTTGGCTGAGAATTTGTTTTCTGCCGATGACAAGACGTGATTCCGCCGACTTACCAGGTCATCTACTTGGAACATTACCGTTCTACGGTTTTTATTATAATATTTGGCTTGTCGGGCGGAAGCTTCGTCTATATGCCTTTTTACTAAGTCGTGGAGTGCCGGTAGTCGTGTTATTCTATTTAACCACATGTCTTCCGATTGGTGGGAGATGGGAGTTGGATCTTCTAGATGTTTTCTGAGAAGGACTGAAGGTATAGGATTTCGGCCCAAATTCATAAACGCAGGGGTGACTTTAGTTGATGTGTGGGTAGCTGTATTTAACGCGAAACAAAATTCATTTAAATGTAGATCCCATTCCCGATGATCTTCCGCTAAAAAGCTATTTATCATCGGTCTCAGGTTCCTATTCACTCTTTCGACGGGATTACCTTGAGGGAAGTATGGGGCTGTTGTGGTTTGTTTAATGCCGTGTAACTCTAATCTTTCAGTAACTACTTTATTGGAAAATTCAGTGCCATTATCGGTCCATAACACTTTGGGACATCCCCAACGGTTTACTACCAGTTCTTCAAACGCCCCTATGACGGTTTTGGCGTTAGCTTTCTTTAAAGGTTTTATTTCTACGTATCGGGTAAATAGGTCCTCGAAAACAATCAAATACTTGTAGCCGTTTTTAGATGGTGGTTTGGGACCCATAATGTCTGCTCCTACTACGACCCATGGTCCATCTATATTTCTCTCTTGCATCAAGCCAGCTGGCGGAAGTTGTGATCCTTTGTGTGCTTGGCATTCCTGACATGCTCTAACATAACATTTGACATCATAAAAGTACCCAGGCCAGTAATAGTATGTTGCTAAGCGTGCAAAAGTCTTTTCTACTCCTTGATGTCCTGCCTGTGGAGTATTATGGGCCTCGTAAATTACTTGTTCACGTTTTGAGGTTGGAAGGACTAATTTCCAAGCCTCTAGATCGGGGAGTAATGGATCTAAAATCTTACTGGGTTTATGTGCGTATAATCTATCATTTTCAATTTTCAAGTCCGGGTACTTGTGTGGAAATTCACGCACTGCTGTCATCTTTCTTTGATACCACGGATCCTCTATCTCCGTAGGACTTAAAGCCATTAATTCTGGATATCCTTCCCAAGCTCTTGACAACGCATCGGGTACCTTGTGCAACGCTCCTTTTCTGTGTATAAATTTAATGTCAAACATTTGTAATTTGGTGTTCCATCGGGCTAGTCTGCCAGTAGGGTCTTTGAGGTTGTTCAGCCAGAGGAGGCTATGATGGTCAGTGACGACTGTTACTGGTCCTCCCTGGAGGTAGCATTTTAGCCTTTCCGCTGCCCATATTACCGCCAAACATTCTTTTTCCGTGGTGGTGTAATTACGTTCAGCTTTGCTCAAGGTCCTACTAACAAAGTACACGGGATGCTCCTCTCCTTCGAATTCTTGAGTGAGAACACCCGCGATGGCATAATCACTCGCATCCGTTTGCAAAGTGAACGGGGCGGACATATCGGGACGAGCCAATATCGGGGCTTGGGTTAAGGCCTTTTTAAGTTGTTCGAATGCTGCCTGTTGTTCGTCTTGCCAATACCATCTAATATCCTTCCTCATCAGCTTTGTAAGGGGCACTTTATATTCTGCTAACTTCGGAATAAATCTGGAGTACCATCCAATCATGCCTAAAAATCGACGAAGTTGCTTTAAGTTTGATGGGGGAGGGTATTCAAGGATTGGTTTAACTTTATCGTCATCCGTTTTCAGCCCTTCATTGTTGACGACGTAGCCCAGATACTTAGCTTCTGCACAGCAAAATTCTGACTTGTCTCGGTTAATTTGTAGGTTAGCTTCTTTTAGGGCCTCTAAGACTTTGCGGAGCCAATACATGTGTTCCTTGAACGTAGCAGCCACTATAATAATATCATCCAGATATGAGAATACATTTGGAGCCCATTCCGGACGAATTATCCGGTCCATCAGCTTTTGGAAAGTTGCCGGGGCATTTACTAATCCATACGGCATACGCACGAATCGGAAAAGTCCACGTCCGGGGACACAGAAAGCCGTTATGTCTTTACTATCTTCGTCTAGGAGTATTTGATTGTACGCTGCGCTTAGATCTAATTTACTAATAAATCTAGCAAATCGGACATTGTCGAGGATATCATCTACATGCCTCATGGGGTACGCGATCCTTTTGGTGGGTTTGTTAACATCCCTGTAATCTATACAAAAACGAAATTTTCCATTTGGCTTCGGTACAATTACTGGATTACTGCACCACGGGCTATCTGATGGTTCTATAATTCCTTCGGCCAACATCCGATCTACTTCTGCATTCGCTGCCTCTAACATCTTGGGGGAGAATCGTCTTGGCCTTTGGCGAATAGGTTCGTGACCTTGCACATTTATTGAATGTGTTGTTAATTTGGTCACGCCCAACTTCTCTGGTACTGGGGGAATTAATTCATCCAATAACCGAGCTACCTGTTGCTTTTGTTCGCTCGTGGCTGTTGACAATCCTCCTAGGCTGGCTACTGCTGGAAAACTGGTAGGATCTTGCCCATACGGGTAGAAATTGTGCTTCACACCTCTGTCGGTCCACCATATGTTTCCCGCCGCATCTAATTTCATCCCAAATGTTTTTATAAAGTCTATACCCAGAATACAGTCGTATTGAAGGTCATCGGCGACTCTGAACGGCACTGTTTTCCACAGGTTATCTATTGATAGTGTCACGTTCAGAATCCCTTGCACATTGACATCTGACCCATCCGCTACTTGCACACTAGTATTTCGAGCGATGAGCTTCTGTCTGAACTCTTGTCCAATGCCATTACCTAAGAACGAGTGTACTGCCCCTGTATCCAGTAAACCTATTACTTTCTTTCCATTCAACTCTATGGTCAGGAAGTATCTGGGTTCAGAAGACAGTATTGCGAGTTGGTTTGGATTGGTTTTCTCGGTGGGGCCCCTTATGACTGAATCTTCCATTAATTTTTGACTTATTTTCACAATCTTACTTTCTATATTAAAATTCTTCATCTTATTTTCTTTATTATGGGATTGAAATTCTGAGGGGCCGCTATCTCCTGTATTTGCTGCGTCTCCTTCTATTTCTGTAGAGGAGAGAGCCTGTGGGTTGGTAGCTCCTTCAGATTTCTTTTCCTTTTTATTTTCTTTCGGAGGGGGGCCTTTAGGGGGGGCACGCGGAGTTTTGCTTGGGGAATCGTGGTCCAGTGGATTCTTAGGAGCGTCGTCCATAATTTTGGCCATATCGATCCCTTTTGCAGCTGGGGGTGCGATAATTAATCTAACTTGGGGGGTTTGAGCCTTCTTTACATAAGTAGCCGAAGCATTGGCTCCTTTTACTCCAGCTGCGACGAGTTTCCCCGTAACTTAGCCAGGCATGGTTGGCATTTGCTGATTGTAATATTTAGGGTGCCACACCCCAGGCAACTCACTGGTTTCTTGCACTCTTCTCTCCAATGTCCTACTTTGCCACAACGAAAACAAGGCTCATATGTTTTGCGTCGCTCTATATTGTCCTTCTGGTTTCCCAGGGATTCCTTTGGCCTATTATTTTCGTTGTTGCTCGTGGAAGGAGTGCCTTCTGTGCTGCCCGTCGCAGAGGAATTTCCAGGGTTTTGTGCCTGACTATTCTGTGTTTGTTTTGGGGGGCCTTTAGGTGAGTTATTGGCATTCCTATATTGGTTTTGTGGTTTTCTCACATTCGCGGCAGTGGGTTTCTTCAAATTACTATCTGCTACTGGGGCCATCATTGGGACATCTATCGGGGTGGATTGAGGTTGGTCCTGGTCGTCTTCGCATTCCATTGCTGCTATTCTAGGTGCTCGTTTAGGTTTAGGGGGTACGTAGGCTGTATCTGGGAACAAAGATTCTTCTGGACCGGGAGGGGGCCTATATGCCTTAGCCTGTAGCCGACGCGTTTCCTCTTTCTTTCCGAGCATCTGTAACCCAGGGAAACTAGTGAACTGTTCCCGAGTGAAACGCTCGGAATAACTAGGATGCAGATTTTTGTACGCTCGGTCCAGTTGTTCCTTCAGGCTCATGGCTGGCTTTTTCTGGTCTAATAAGGTTCGAAACTTGGCTAAAAAATTTGAGATGTCCTCCATCGGTCCTTGGGTACGAGCTTCTATTGCCTGGGTTAAACTTTCTTGGATGTCTTCTACCCCAAATTGCAACCTAAATGCAGCCTCCAAATCTTCCAAAGAGTTCCAGTATTTATGCTCTCTTCGATACCAACTCCAAGATTCGTCATCCATGATTAAAGGCAAAGCCTTAGCAACGTCCCGGATGGACAGCTGATTTGTTGAAACGCATTCTCTGAGATTTTGCAAGAAAGCTTCGGGTTCTGCCTTTTTGTTGCCTCTAAAATCGATATGCCAATTACGTAAGATTTCGTTGATTCTACGTTCGCGTGCTAATAATGAACTGTCTAAATTACTACTCTGATTAAAATATAGTTGTGATTGGGGTTGAAGGTCATACGGGGGTAGTGTTTCGCTATGGGGCATCTGATATCTTACTGACTGAGACAACGGTTGTAGGTAATCCTGGTGTTTGGAAATTTCTGGTCTTGGTGGCCTATACTCTGAAAATGTACGGGGCTCAAAATAAGGTACCTGGTTACTAGGGTGTATAGTGGATGAAACTCTAGGGGGAGGGGGCGGTATTATTCTATTTGGGATAGGAAGATCATATACTGTTCGAAGGGGTGGTGGCAGATATTGGGGTGCATTGGTGTAGATACCTGACTGGGTAGTGGGTAATTGCGACACACTACTTCCTGGTGGTACTCTCAGGATGCTAGGCCGATAGACTGTAGGGGGGAGGCGGGGTACATGACTTGTCGATACATGGGTGTTATCCTCCCTTTGTGTTTGGCCAACTCCATTTGTACTCCGTTGTTGACTACTCTGGTAGGGATTCACCATCTCCCTATAAGATGTTTCATTAAGCCTCATACGTTCTGGGTCCAATGAAAAAAATTGGGTGGCTCTTCTCGTTAAATCCGGATTATCTTGATCATTTTCAATGGGGGCCGTTAATTCCAGTGTGCTGTTGTCTAGATTTTCTCCTTGATTCATGGGGCATCGGGTAGACTGAGCCTGGGGATCCATACCATCGCACTGTAGAGTAGGTACAATACTCACCCGCCTCTCAGAGGTGGAGACGGGTACCGCTAATTCAGCCTGATTAGTTGATCTGGTACCGTTACTATTCGTATGGTCTTCATTCACCCGAATTTCTACATGTGAGGTGAAGGTTGGCGATGGCACCCTCATTGAAAGTGGATCTTGATATGTACCCATCGTCTGGCCTGTAGTCAAAATCGGGGCACGGGAAATTCCTGAAGCGGGCATTTGCCGAAGTCCGGAGGAGGCATTGCATTCTATAACGCTCGTAGGCGAAGATGTAAAATTATCTGGCTCCAATAAATCCGAGGTGTTCATATTCCGCTGCCAATCTATCTGCTCACTCCATGGAGCTGCTCCTGGTCCGTAATATCGACATATTTCCCTCCTTTCTAATCTATCCCGCAATGTAGCCACGTTACAGTCCACATTCAGCCCATATCTGAGTGAATACTCGAATATTTTTCCATCCGAAAGTTTGTCTAAGACTCGTCGAATTAAGTCTGCACCCTCTTCTGGGTCAACTGCCATTAAATCTCCGGATGCATTCAGTTCAGAAGCAATGCTATTTTCCAAATCTGCCATGTTGATAAAAGGAGGGGTATTCAATAATCAATCGGATATACGGGTACGAAGAGAAAGAAAAGAAAATCACTTAAGGTAAAATTAATACCAACAAAAAAAAAACTGTAAGTAACAAAAAAAAAAAAAAAAAAAAATAAAAAAAAAAAAAAAAAATTGTACACTTAACTAAGTGTAACAAGGGGCCAAATATAAGAAAGAAAAGAAAAAAACGGGTGGAGTAATGGTCCTTACTCAAATGCCAGTTAGTTAGCCTCAATTATCAAAAGAAATAATTATACTTTTTTTTTTTTTTTTATTTTAGCTAAACACGAAATAATAAATAACACGCGAAACGAACTTAAAGTTAAAATATTCTCAGGTTTCCAACCGCTATTGCTGAAATAGCAATAATGCTCAGTTCAGTATCTCCCTTATTTACTTTACTGTAATACTAACTACAAGCAAACACCAAAAGCAAAACAAAGCAAAAAAAAAAATTTTAAAATTCGACTATCAGAAAAGCCAATAGGATTCAAAATTATTTTCCATGAATTTACACGACGAACAAACTTATTACCACGGCTTAGTGTAAATTTAAAATTTTTCTTTTTTTTCTTTTCCCTTTTTTAATTTACTCACTCACAGAACTAGCGGTGACCACGAGACATCGATAAAATTGTTAGTGATTCCGTGCGTAGCAAGCCATCAGATTTCTCGTAGTTGCTCACACAGACAAAATTATATACAAACTGTTCGTTGACAGCTACAAGCAGCTTGCTGTGCAACGAACTCTTTCCCTAGATGTAAACGGGGTCTTTGAAAATTATTATAAGGCGTTGAAGTGTAAACGGGGCTGGGTAATATTTGGAAATGGGCTAGCCTATAGAGCGCTAAGCATTCAGGGCGTTTGGTTCACCAAACATAAGCAAACAAAGAAATTTTATGCGTGTTCGAATTTGAGCCGTTAATTGTGTGGGAGGGAAATGTAGATGGGAACATGTGCAAAATATATAAGCAAAAAAAAAATGAACGTATTTTTAACAAGCAGCCAAGCATATGACAACAACAAAAAAATTTTGAAACATGCATAAAAAATTATTACATGAGAAAAAAAATAATGGCAAGAAAATCAATTCAAAAAGATACCTTGGTTTCTCTTTTTCTTTTTTTTCTGCACCTGCTCACTTGCCAAAACTGTAATTTATTAAAGTATTTTTATTTTAAGCCCCTATGTACGCGGTGCGACCGAGCACGTCTCGTTGTAGCTTCGAAACTGGCCGCCAAGCGTCCTCCTAGCGAGATCGTGCCGTGTGTGCCTTTACGCCGCCGATGTTCCCTACTCACGCCACAAACACTTTATTTCTCACAAAATTACTACCTGAACTATTTTCACGCACTAAAATTTCAGTATGCCTGCCTATAACACTTTTCCCGATTTCTATCACGGGTACAAAGATGTTCGCGATCCCGAGAATTTCGACACAAGATTCTATTCGAATTTTGTGTCGGCCCCACGTTGCTGCGCCATTTGTGACGTTCAGCTGGGGATCAGAGCTGAGTCACGACAGAATGAACACAATAGAATTGATAAAAAGAAATTAGATTTATTTTAATGAATATAATACTGGAATAATTAATTATACATGCCCGTAGCCGATACGGGATTTCCTAAGGGCGCCAGTCGCGAAGTTACGGAGTCGCGACACTCCGCACGAAATTATTCTCGAACCACACACACTATTGCGGCACGATCTTGCCAGGATGGGGATAAGCTGGGAGGGGAGGCCACCTGCCTCGTCGACGATGTTGTTGTCGTCCTCTCGTCCTACTCGCCTGAACTTGTCCACGCTGGACGGCTACCTCGCACGGAATGCCGCCCCCGGCCCCGGTCCGCGCTCTTCCGTCTTCTTCATGTATTTCCTCTTTTCACCACTAGTGGCGTGGCGGTGCGCCTAGCTGCCTTCCGCGCTCTCTCGTAGCAGTGTTGTTGTTGTCACGAGGAAGCTGTCCACGTCCGCCTACGTTCTCTTGGGGGGACTGCGGTGTGCTGAGGGAGAGGAAGAGGCGCTAGAGGCATGGGGAGCCCATATTCATCAGCTGATGGGGACTTGGCGGCATCCTAAGTGTCGTTGCCTGTAGTGTTGTATAGATAGTGGGCTGATTTCCCTCTACGTATTTTCAGCTCGTCTCAGTTGCCGGTACGCTCGCCTGTATGCGGAGGAGGGAAAGCAGCGTGTTCAGATGTTCTGTGTGGTTTCCTGGGATTTTCCGTAGTTGCAGAAGGTCTTCTTGGTGCCTATAAAGAATAAGGCACTCTAACCTCTCAGCACAGGTGGTATGGCTATTCGTTCCCTGGTAGAGCTGTCTGAGTATTTGGCCTCTTTTATTGGCTTCTCTATATTCTGTTTTAGGTGAGCCTTGATCGTGTGTTGCTCCCTTTTTGTCCTCGGAGCCAGCTTTACCATTCCCGTAGTTATTTTGGAAGCCTTTATGCCTAAGTGCCTCCTCGATATTGCCTCCTCCTGTTGCGGTGATTCTTCGAGGCCTCCTTGGGACTGCAAGGGGAGAAGGAAAGGATTTGTGGTGCCTCTAAGGATGTTTGCGAATCGTGTGCTTTGTGTGATGTAGCTTTGGTTCGGGTAGGTAGGATAGCTTAGTCCAGTACTCCTCCACGGTTACGCTCCTATGCTAAGGACTCCGTGCGAGGGCTTGCTATGTACTAAGGGTCAGGGCTGTGCGAGCAGATCTGCCTCGTCACATATTATTTTCATTAATGAATTTATGCATTTCACCTGTTATTTCTATTAATACAGTCTGTGTCCCTTTTTTTAGTAATATAGGAATGTAAGACTTTACATTCTTAATCAACTAAATTCGAAAAGTTTCTTTCGTTTACTATATCTTCTTGCAGCTGATTATCATTCATTTTATCAAAATTATTTATTCCTACTATTTTCATTTTTGGTTTATTTTTTTCTTCAATGTTTACATTATCAGTTAATTCACTTTTGAATAATTCAATTGTTTTTTCCACACTTAGTCTGTCATTGCACGTAATAATTATTTCTTCAGATTTTCCTTTTTCTTTTATCATGTTTGTTTGTATGGTTTTATTTTTTATTAGGCATTGCTTTATTTTTTGTGAAAGTTCGTTTAGAGATTCATCCTTATTGGTTTTTTTACTACAATTGCTGGCGGTTTCTTTGGTTTTCTCGGTATATTACTAGCCGTTACGTCCGCAAAAGTTATTAAGTTATTACTTCTTTCACATTCTTTATCTTTTAACAATTTTTTTAATAATTCATTTTTATCTTGTAGTTCGGCATTCTTGTCGTTTAATTCTTTAATCCATCTATTTTCTGTTTTTAGATTTTCGATGTCAGCTTGTGCAAAAACTGACTCGTCTTGAGCTCTTTGATCTAAATCCATTAAGTGCTGCATTATCTGTTTCTGCTGTTCTATTCTTTTTTCATTCAGCTTGTGCACGATATCTTCTTATTTTTGTATTGTAATTCTATATAATATTATTGCATTTCTTGTATCAATTAGCATGTTTAAAGCTTTATGTGTATCATCATAACCAATTATGCAATCCTTTATCAAATTTAGAACAATTAAGAAAATGAGTTTGATGCTAGCCTTGCCAATTTTTACATTAAATAATGATTGAAATTTCAGACGCGTTGACTTGGCGCCTGTTACTCCTTTAATTATTTTTCTATTTATCGGTAATTTTGGGCAATTTTCAAACTATAATTTATTTTCATTATACAATTTTAGGGATATACATGTTATTTCACTGCCCGTTTCTATTAATGCATTACTTTCTATGTTTTCAATTACGATTTTGATTTCGGGGCAATGCTTTATATCAATGTTTTCTCCGTTTGGCGCTATATCAAATAATAATTCTTCTCGTGAATCCTTGAAGATAGAATTTATATTAATCATTTTATTTTTTATTTCCTCTTGAGTTGTGCCATGTAATTCTTTTTTCTGGAGTTTTTCCGAGTTGCCTGGCACAACTACTCGGCGATTCCCTGAGAAGAATCATTAATTGATTGTGTTTCTTCTAAATTTATTTCCAGTATACTGTTACGTCGTAAAAAGAAATTATGCGTAGAATAACAATAAGTAGAGAAATGAGAGAAAAAGTACAGAATTATAAAAAGCCAATAATGAATAAAAATAGTAAACACAATTCTTTTTACGACATACCAAAATTTCTATGTACAATGTAAAAAGAATACAAGTTAAGGCAATAAAAGAGATGAGGAAGGTTTCCCAACGATACGTCGATATATTAAAATATTTGAAGACAATTCGTAAACGGAAGCCAATCGATATTCAAAGCAGCAAATAGAAACGCAACGAGCGCACCCTTTTTTTCTCACGAAATAAGGCCTCAGAAGTGAATCACGGAGGAATTTTATTACGAAAATAAGACACCGAACAATCAAGTTTTCGGCGTATAAAAATAATTTATATTCGAATGCTAATTAATATTCAAGAGACGAAATAGAAAAACTGCACACAAACACCATTCCTAGGGAATAAGCCCTAAGAGCAGAACAGATACCAGCGCAAAATCACATGATTATTCACGTCCGAATTTCTGACAGGAAATGATCATTTGAATTAAGTAGCTGAATTTTCCCAAGAATTAAGCAAAAGAATGCACCCCACCGGATGAGTCTCTCCGAGCATCGACAAGAGTACGAGAGACCGCCCGCTGTGGACTTGAAATCTGGCACGCCGATCACCCTGCCGGGAAAACGCAGAGCAAGGGCAACGGCGTATTCTTTAACATTGGAGGGACGAGGATAGCAGCAGAGACTCTAACACCGGGCTAGGCGACTGATCCACCGACGCAACCAAGGAAAACTGCTGTCTACCGTCAACACAGAGAAAGAGGGATAGAGAGAGAAAGCGAGAGAGCGAGCGAGCATCGACACCTTTGGCTCGGAGCAACGAGGGACAGCGGGACCCGCCGCTACCTGCCGTGACCAGCCGACCCTACCCACCGTATACAAGAATTTACGCATCTCTTTTATTGCGAGGTACATGAATTAATTTTAAAAAGAATTAGCTTTAGAACATTGCGCCTTGCGTTTAAAAATTGTATAATCATTGTAATTCCACTCAAGGATTTTAACCATTAAAATTTATAACCTTTGAAATTGTGTGAATCATGTTTATTTATTTTTCCGAATAAATTTAGCCTATATTCCTTATCCTGGACGTAACAATACCTACTTCCTGGTCGTACTGGTCAACTATTTTTTTATTAGTTTTATTATTTATTGGCTTTACTTTCTTTTTATTATTATTTTCAACTATTTTTGTTTCATTGGGGGAAGTTGTTTTTGCATTTTTTTCGTTTGTCTTTGGGGTGCTCGAAGCGCGAACTGTATTAACATTTTTCGTTTGCCATTGTTTATTTTGTTGCGAATTTTGACCCGTTCTCGGCGCATTATTTGAATTAATGGTATTATTGTTAGTTTGATTGTTTTTATTAGCGTGATTTTGAGTTTGACGATCTTTTTTATCGTCGCTATCGTAATCGATTAATAATTTGAATAAATCACTTTTATTTTGAATTTGCTGCCCAATTACAGCGTGTTTAATATTAGTATCAAAATGATCGCGAATACGCTCTATTGATTCGCTTTCAGATTCTTGTATTTCTAATTCTTTAATTAAAATAAATAATTGAATAGTATATTCGACTCACGATTGCTTTCCGTTGGGGTTGAAACGTTCGAAATCTAACTTTCTTTTTGCGTTTCTTTGAATTCCCGCATTCCAAAAATGATCTTTTAATTTTTCAATAAATTCATCGATATTATTTATTTCTTGTTCTTGAAGAAACCACCAACTTTTTGCTGAATCCTCCAATGATTGAGAAATTAAATAAGGTAATTCTGATCGTGAAGGTTTAGCATATTGAATATATTTTCTTAATTCGTTTGCAAATTTCATTGGACTTTCGTATTCCAACCCTTTAAATTTTGGCAATTCTATTTTTAGTTTTCGTGAACTGCTTCCGGATGCAACAGCTGATAATTTTTCCATTCGTTCTTCGAGTTCATTTATTTTATCTTCCATTTTTTTTTAATCCGTTATTTATCTTTTGATTTAATTCATCAATATTTTCGAGACAATACGTTTTTAAAGCCGACATATCTTCTATTATTGCTGGATTGATTATTAATTTATTAAAGGTTTGTTTTAAGTTTTTATTTTTATTAATTAAAAATTGAGTAGCATCTTGCAAATTTGTAATTGTATCATTTAACTTTTCGATTATTTTATCCTGCTTTTCTAATTTTGCAAAAATGGCGTCAAGTTTTTCTTGAGATTGGTGTTGCTCTATCGATTCATTACTCGGTTTTGTTGAAGGAAAACGTAACGATTCGTCTGAAAATTGCTTGATTTTTAATTCAAGGGATGATTGTCTAGAATCAAGTTCTTTTAATTCATTTGTGACAGCCCTTTCTTACTCAAGTCGTCGTTGTTGTTTTACGTTCAACTCATCCTGAGTTATAGAGCGTTCAAGTTCTTTGAAATTAGACTCAGTTTTATCATGAGACCCCATTTTAATTTTATTGAATTTGTTTGGTTTTGATAAAATAATTGGCTTTTTCCCGAGTATAAAGACTTAAACGATTAATTTTGATAAGATTTACAGAATTTTAATTACTTTCCATAGATAAGTTTTCCATTTTTTCTGTTAAAGATTTTATTTCTATATCCCGTGCATCTAATCTGTTTTCTATGTTTTTAAGTTTTTAATAACGTAACTGGCGAATGTACTTAATTGTAGTGAAAATTCATTCTTCTCGGCTTCTAATTCATAGAATTTAGCAAGGATTTCTTTATTCTTTTTTATGATATCTTCTATTTGTTTGTGTAAACCGGCGGTTGCATGCCAGCGATTGGCATCCAGACCTTCTAAATATTCTACAGTACTCGCGAGTCGCTCTATTTGCGCGCTTAACTGATGTTCCGTAAAATATCTGATATCGCGTCGGGCATTACTAATTAATTTATTTTTAATTTATTAAAATCTGTAAGTTTTGAAATTTCTAAATATTGTTTATTTAAACGTTGTGAAATATTACTTACATTATTCCTTGTGTCAATTTTAAATTGTTTAAAGAACTTTGTGTTTTTATTATGTTTATTTATTAATTTGATTATATACATAAGTAAGTAAAATTGTTCCTCTTTTATAGATTATACATGATCAAGAAGTTTATAGGATGCTTCTTTATTGTTTCAGGTTGAGTAGAGTATTACTTCTACCAAATTATTTAAACGCGCTATCCTAGCGTCCAAACGATGCTCTATAATTCGATCTGGATCAAAATCTCGCATTTCCCTTTTTATATTAACTAATAGATTATTTGCACGACGGAACTTGATATCCTCAATAGAGGTAGGGTTCCGACGTTCAAAAACAGCATGAGGGAGGAGGTCATTGATATTACACTGGCAACGAGGGGTATCTTCTCGAAGGTATGGGGATGGAGAGTATCGGATGAGGTCTCCATGTCCGACCACGAGCAGATCCGCTTTGAGCTGGGCAATCTGACCAAGGATGATCAGGCGAGAAGGAAACCCAGAAAATCAAACTGGGACTTGTACTGCAGTCGTCTAAGGGAGAGACTCCCGGGCAAGACAGGTAGGCTGGAGAATATGGAGCAGATTGAAGAGTACTGTGGCAGTATACAAGCAGCCATAGTAGGTGCATTTGAGAATAGCTGCAGACCATCAAAGCGTACACAGGGCAAAGCGACACCCTGGTGGAACCCTAGATTGGGAGCCCTGCGCAAAGAGGTCGGTAAGCTATTTAACAGATGGAAAAAGAAGAGAGGCTTTAGGGAGCTGCAGGCTTACAGTAACTGCAGACGAGAGTATAAAAAGGCTCTCGAGGCGGCCAAAAAGGAGGGTTGGAAGCGCTACTGTGAGGAACTCAACAGTATCCCGGAAACGGCTAGGCTGAACAGGATCTTGGCCAGGCTGACCGGTAGCGCTCAGCACCAGATCAGGAAATCCTCAGGGGAGTGGGCATCTGACAATGGAGAGGCTCTCGAGTGTCTTCTGATGGCTCACTTTCCGGGACTAAACTCTACGGATCCGCCGGAGCAACCTCCAGAGGAGTTCCTCAAACAGGACTGGGATCTGGCGGATAAGGTCATAACAAAGGATAGAATTAGATGGGCCATTGACTCATTCAAACCCTTTAAAGCAGCGGGAGCAGACGGTATTTTTCCGGCCCTACTGCAAAAGGGCGTGGACTTGCTGTTGGAACCGCTTGGTACAGCCTACAAGGCTTGTCTGGCGCTTGGTCATATACCGAACGAATGAAAGAATGCCACGGTTATTTTCATACCTATGCCCGGAAAACAGGCGCATGAGAACGAAAAGGACTTTAGACCGATTAGCCTTACGTCTTTCATGCTCAAGACACTGGAAAGACTGGTGGATCGGGAAATCAAGGAGGGGGCCCTGATGACTCGTCCTCTGCACGCTACGCAATACGCGTACAGAGAGGACAGGTCGGTGGACTCCGCACTTGACGAGACTACCACCAGAATTAAAAAAGGGATGAAAAACAAAGGTATGGTACTAGCTGCTTTCCTGGACGTGGAAGGTGCTTTCAATTTCACGACAAGTAGCAGCATATGCCGAGGTGCAGAGAGACATGGCATTCCCAAGTCCCTGATTAGATGGCTATATAACTCACTAGTTGGGAGAGTAGTCCAGGCACAGTGGGGATCTGAGACGAGGGAGGGCCGGGTATGGAGGGGCTGTCCGCAAGGAGGAGTCCTCTCGCCCACCGAATGGTCCCTCGTCGTGAACGAACCGCTAGTAAGGCTAAATGAAGCAGGTATATACGCTCGGGCGTATGCGGACGACGTCCTGATCCTGATTACTGGGCAGGACGAGTACACAATAGCAGGCCTGATGAACTTTGCATTAGGCATCGTGGAGGTTTGGTGCAAGGAGGTTGGACTGTCTGTAAATCCTGAAAAGACAGTACTAGTCGACTTCATCACCAGATATAAGGTCCAAAAAATGGATCCCATTAAGCTATTCGGGAAAACACTCACTTTGTCCCATGAGGCAAAGTACCTGGGAGTGATTTTTGACTCGAAGCTGAACTGGAGTAAACATTTGGAAAGCAAGAAAGCCAGCTTCACGGCTGCTTTCTGGGCTTGCAGAAGAGCTTTTGGAGCTACCTGGGGATTAAAACCTAGGATGATCCTATGACTTTACACGGCGGTCCTCAGACCAAGGCTCTTGCATGGGGCCATTGCTTGGTGGCCTCATTGCAAATTAAAAACAGGTAACTTGCTTGCTTCTAGACAGACTGCAAGGGATGGTGACAAGGGGCATTACTGGGGCCAGAAAGTCCACACCACTGAAAGATTTACAGCTGGTGTTGGGCCTCCCACCCCTTGAGACTATGATAAGGGCTGCGGCACTTAAGGCGAAGATCAGGGTTTCTAAGGACTGGCAGTTACACGAGGATGCGGAGATCGTCAATTCAATTGCCATGTATCAGAAGCGGAGTGCAAAGCTAGATAAGGTTACCCGCAACTACAGATTCAAAAAGAACTTTGAGGTTGCGGATACACACCAGGTGACAGAAGGGAACCACGTATATAAATGGTTCACGGACGGTTCAAAAAACGAACTGGGTGTAGGTGCGGCGGTGTGGCTAGAGGGGAGCAATAGAGAGATTGTTCTCTCACTAGAACTCCACGCCACGGTCTTGCAAGCGGAAGTCATAGCCATAAAAAGTTGTGTGATAGCCATGCTTGAGGAGGAGTGGACAAATCGGAAGGTTGTCATACACTCTGACAGCAGGACTGCCATTGCGGCTTTTAGCAAGGTGACGATCACCTCTCATGAGGTGCTTGCGTGCAGGACATCGAGAGAGGGAGAGGGAGAGAGGGAGAGAGGGAGAGAGGGAGAGAGGGAGAGAGGGAGAGAGGGATAGAGGGAGAGAGGGAGACAGGGAGAGAGGGAGACAGGGAGACAGGGAGAGAGGGAGTGAGGGAGACAGGGAGAGAGGGATGTCATCGTGATCACCCACACATATCGTAGCTTATTTGGTTAATTATTCAACATATTTTTAGATGAATATATTTATTGTAAACCAGTTCCTTTTTTAAAGCAGAATAATAGACTAATTTTAAAAAAATTAAGATTGGTCTTACAACAACATTATATCCAGCAACTTGGAAAAAACAATGAAACAAAAGTATTTTTGTTTTTTAATTGAGTTTTACTTCAGTTATTGTTAAACTTACGTATTGTATTAATTAAATGTTATTTACGCAGGGAAACGTTAATACACTAAAGACATAGCGTACTATAGAGGTGCAGTGATTACGATGAAGCATAGTGGTACGGCGGCACTGCTGCTCGATGGCATTTAATTTAAATATTTAGTTTTAATAAAATATATCGAAACACATAATGAAAAATGAAAACATCTATTTTTTCTGTAATTCAAGATTTGGCATCGCGTTAATAAAGAAAATGGATTTGTTTAATAAAGTTTATTTTCGGGATGATATTATACAGGGTGTCAATTAAGTCCCGGGACGGCTGAATATTTTCAGAGGTAAAGTAATTCTGATAAAGGTCAAGGTTATTTCTTAAGTAACTTTCAACGAGGAATCTAATGGTGACATTCACTTTGACCTTGGACTTGACCTTGAAGGTTATTTCAAGGTCAACTGTTTTTTTTTAAATAGGAACCCCCATTTTTAAGACTGGTAATCGATAGAGCGGGAAATTTTACATTCAGATACGTAACTAAGTCAGAGCTAGTGTTTGAACTTGAGGGTTACTCCAAGGTTATTTACACTCCAGCAAGGTTCTTAGATACCTCTGAATATTTTTGCAAGCGGTAAAGCTATTCCTCGTGTAACTTTCAACGAGGAACTCAATGGTGACCTTATACTTGACCTTGGACGTGACCTTCAAGGTTATTTCAGGGACACCTATTGTTTTTAATGGAAATCTTCATTTTTTACACTGGCAATCGATAGAGTGGGAAATTTCATTTCGAAAATAGTATTTGACGTGATCTTTAGAAGGTCAAATCAAGGTCAATTTTGGATAAACTGTCAAAACATTGTCGTATTCAAACTTTAGAGGATTTATGAAAGACTAAATGTTTGAAAAAGTTGTGAAACCAACAACATTGACCACCTTGACTTTGAGATCAGCTTTGCACATTATTTGGATGTTCAAGCACTTTTTAAATTAATAACCTTACTATCGCCCTTATTCTTACTTTTAGCGTTACCCAGAAACAATGACATGGACGTAGTAACTTCTGCTTCCTTTGGGGTGCTTGATTAACGTGAGTCCCCTTGCCTCTCGCGATTGGGGTGCTTGATTAACGTGAGTCCCCTTGCCTCTCACGATTGGGGTGCTTGATTAACGTGAGTCCCCTTGCCTCTCACGATTGGTGTGCTAAAGTCTTTTGCGTTTTACTTAATGATTCAAAATTTAACGGCGGTGCTCAAACTGAAAACCTTCAACTTCTTGACAAAAAGCTAGGCGATTGTAAAAATGAGTTACAGCATCATCAATCATCCCTCTATCGATTCTAGCAGCCTCTTGCATAATTCGATTGCGCAGTTCATCTAAATTGTCCGGTTTAGTGGCATAAACTTTACTCTTAAGGTAACCCCAGAGAAAGTAATCGAGTGGTGTCAGATCCGGAGATCTAGCAGGCCACTCGATTTCACCCCTTCTTCCAATCCATCTATGAGGAAACTGAGCATCCAAATATGCTCGAACATCTCTACCAAAATGAGGGGCTGCTCCATCCTGCTGAAACCACGTTTCATCGTAATCATCAACTGCTATCTCTCTAATTCGTGGTATAATTTGATTCCTAAGTAGCTGTTCGTATGAAGCGGCAGTAAGATTACCCTCGATAAAAAAGGGGCCTACAAGAGTATTGTTTAAGATGCCAGCCCAAACATTCAACTTGTGTGGATATTGTGTGTGATTGTCCAACATCCAAGCAGGATTTGTGTCTGACCAATATCTACAATTGTGTCTGTTAACTTCACCCTTTAAAGTGAAAGTAGCCTCATCCGAAAAAACTATATTGTATAAAAGTTGAGGATCTGCGTCTATTCTGTTCATCATCGCTTCGCAAATCTCGATCCGGCGATCAGGATCATCGTCATTAAGCTCCTGTACCAAATGGACTTTATAAGGATGAAAACTGATGCTTTTCAGAATTTTTCGTACAGTTTCATGAGAAACGTCATGCTCATGCCCAGCTCTACGTAAACTAAGATGTGGATTTTCAATAAATGCTTCAGCAATTTCAATCTGCTTATCCTCAGTTGCTACAGATTGTGGGCGACCAGTTCTCTGAAGATCATTGACAGTCCCAAATTCTGCGAATCGCCGTACAACCCTTTCGACTGTAGATTTTGAGATAGGTGTTTGTCCGTCTTCATTACGAAAATGGTTATTAAACAACGTACGAACTTCGAGGTAAGATCGGACTCGATCTCCCCAACCACGCATCATCAATAAACTTATCCTTTCTCGCGTCGAAAGTTTAGCATACGCCATTGACTTTTATTTAGATATGAATAATACACGAGTCAGAATATTTATGTATGTCTATTTAGTTTTAATTTGTTTATTCAGAGGAAAAAGAAATGTTTACAATGAAGGAAAATGTTTATTACATAAAAAAATTTTTGTTTAACTTGTTCTTAAATTTATTTTGAACTCATGAAAAGGTTAAGAAAATGAACAGTGACAGGAATTTTTTAACAAATAATAAAATAAGGACTATCAGTTACAAAAGAAATATTTAAAAGTTTAGAAAGAAATTTAAAAAAAAAATCAGAATTAAATAAAAAAACTTCTTAGAAAAAAATCACAGAAATTTATGCGCAATTTATAAAATGAGCTAAAAATACAAAGAACTTGTTTAAAAAGAATAAGAGGTTTGTCGGTTTTTGGGATAATTTTAGAATTTATATTTGTAGGTATTTGGGTTTATTATCCATATGGGTGTTAAATTTATTGATTTAGGGTTCAAAGATTATGAGTTCAGGGTTCATGAGTTTGCAATTTATGGATTTGTTAATTAATGGGTTTTAAATCTACCGGATTGAAGTTGGACACATAAATGTCAAAGCCTGAAACACCGAACCCATGAACCCTCAACTTACGCTAACCAATCGCGAGAGGCAAGGGGACTCACATTAATCAAGCACCCCAAAGGAAACAGAAGTTACTACGTCCACGTCATTGTTTCTGGGTAACGCTAAAAGTAAGAATAAGGGCGATAGTAAGGTTATTAATTTAAAAAGTGCTTGAACCTCCAAATAATGTGCAAAGCTGATCTCAAAGTCAAGGTGGTCAATGTTGTTGGTTTCACAACTTTTTCAAACATTTAGTCTTTCATAAATCCTCTAAAGTTTGAATACGACAATGTTTTGACAGTTTATCCAAAATTGACCTTGATTTGACCTTCTAAAGATCACGTCAAATACTATTTTCGAAATGAAATTTCCCACTCTATCGATTGCCAGTGTAAAAAATGAAGATTTCCATTAAAAAACAATAGGTGTCCTTGAAATAACCTTGAAGGTCACGTCCAAGGTCAAGTATAAGGTCACCATTGAGTTCCTCGTTGAAAGTTACACGAGGAATAGCTTTACCGCTTGCAAAAATATTCAGAGGTATCTAAGAACCTTGCTGGAGTGTAAATAACCTTGGAGTAAACCTCAAGTTCAAACACTAGCTCTGACTTAGTTACGTATCTGAATGTAAAATTTCCCGCTCTATCGATTACCAGTCTTAAAAATGGGGGTTCCTATTTAAAAAAAAACATTTGACCTTGAAATAACCTTCAAGGTCAAGTCCAAGGTCAAAGTGAATGTCACCATTAGATTCCTCGTTGAAAGTTACTTAAGAAATGACCTTGACCTTTATCAGAATTACTTTACCTCTGAAAATATTCAGCCGTCCCGGGACTTAATTGACACCCTGTATATTTAATTTTTATAAATTGTCCGTTCTTTGATTGTGCATTTCCATATAATATATTTTTGGGAGAGTTTCTTTATGAATTATTTATTTGCAGAGTATTCAGTAAATATTTATCTGAGGATACACAGTCACACTGAAGACATCAGCGTTGTCAATGAACTAATAGTTAAAAATTCAGTATGATCTAAAATTAAAGTAAAACACTAAACTGTAAATTTTTCATACTCGATAATAGAAAATATTTTAAAATTTTAAGAGTATGACTTTTAATACCGTGCGAAAATAAAATATCTTTAAATCACTAACTTATAGAATTTGTATATATCCAGTTTTTACATACGATTTTTAATAGAAAATATTTTGTAATTGTCTCAAAAACATTATTTATGAGTTTCGACGCTGCAAATACTTTGTTGAGATGACAATCTTTTAGTATATCACATCATTTTAAATAAAAACTGACTAAACTCGATGGAAAGAAGATTCAAAAAAAGGTAGGATTTATAAACCTTTTTCATCATATTTCATAAAAGTTTACATTTATTTACATACAAATTATTTTAATTACAAAATCAAAAGTAAAGGATAAACTGTAATGGACACTTTGAAACTAATATATCACAATAATGAATAATAAATTACCGCTATTTATAAAGGGTCTGACCTTGCTTTTGAAAGCCTGAAGCGCTCGGGACATTACATCGGACCGGTATTTCGGTGGTCGCTGTAGGCTACTGCATACAGCTTCATCACTCACAGCTTCATTCAATATAATTATATGATTACTTAACTGCATACTTCGATTTGATTTGTTCATTTAAGTCAGTGGTTATTATTAATGGCGCGATTAATACCACGTTTAATAAATCAAGCTGCACTCCCTTTCCACCAGTTATTTTGTTCGAATTCACATTCCATTTATTTTTTTATCATGTTCTACGATAACTGATTTTGTAAATAATAGTACTTCGGTTTCATAGGGAATTTTTCCAAAAAAAATGATTGTCACACGGTGGGGCAAACGACAAATAAATGCTCAAAAGTCGTGCTTTAAGCGAATTTTTGCTCGAATAAATTTCTCATGGGCGCTTTTCTTCCCTTGAGTAGTTCCCGTCAAGAAGCAATTTCCCTCGGTAGGGGTAGAGAAGCTAGATAATAGTATGACTAACTTAAAAAGTAATCAAGTCCAGTCGAAAACTATGTTTATGTTTTCATTCAGCTAATGCTAATACTGCTGCATTATCGGGAAACGCTCCCGAATATAAACACAAGTATTTGTTGATTATTTCTTTTTTTTTACGCTTACAAGCTATTTTTATATATTTTGGTGTGGCAGTATACTACTAAACTCGCCTTTTTAATATATGTTTCAATAAATAAAGTCATTTTTTTATGTATTTGACTAAAACTAAAGCTTGTTTAACCCTTTAACGCCCAACTTGACCATTTTTCGACAATATTTTCAGCGGTGTGTAGCACTATCTTAAAATGGTTCAAGAAATTCTTGAGATACCATTTTTAACGTAAAATTTAATGTAGTTTCAGAATCCAGTACTAGTATTGTTGAAAAATTTAACAATAAAAAGTTATAAACAATTTTTTGCAAAAAAACGTGAGTTTTTGAAAAAAAAATTCGATTGGCTCAAATTTTCGAATGGAAAGAGGGTTCGCTCGTACGTCTAACACGTATATATTTAGTCAATAGCATGTATACTATATTGTAAAACAGTTGCAGTACCGAAATTAAAAATGGCGAAGGAAAAAAAATCACATCAAACTTATCATGAAAGGTTCTTGATTTTTTTTCTCGATCAGGATCGACTTTACGATAAAAGGTTATAGAACAAAAAGTGCTTATAATTAATCAAAGAATACGTGTGAATTTTTCTAGGATTTTTGGAGCAATTTTTGAATTTTTCAAAAAATGGCCATATCCAAAAAACCAAAAGTCGCTTCGAAAATTCTGAAAAAATTCACACGCGTTCTCTGATTAATTGTAAACACTTTTTGTTTTATATCTGTTTTTTGTAAAGTCGATCCTGATCGAGAAAAAAAATCACGAACCTATTTGATAAGTTCGGTGGAAAAGGGATTGTTCGGATGGCCGCCATTTTTAATTTCGGTACTGCAACTGTTTTACAATATAGTATAGATGCTATTGACCAAATATATACGTGTTAGATATACGAGCGAACCCTCTTTCCATTCAAAAATTTGAGCCAATAAATTTTTTTTTTTTTTAAAAATTCACGTTTTTTTGCAAAAAATTGTTTATAACTTTTTATTGTTAAATTTTTCAACAATACTAGTACTGGATTCTGAAAGTACATTAAATTTTACGTTAAAAATGGTATCTCAAGAATTTCTTGAACCATTTTAAGATAGTGCTACACGCCGCTGAAAATGTTGTCGAAAAATGGTCAAGTTGGGCGAAGGGTTAAAGCTCCATCCAACTATTAATGAAAAAAATAATTGTTCGAACCTGTAAAGTTTTTCTCTTTAAAAGTACTGGATTTTCCATGAAAAAATAAACTATCATTAGATGAAAATACGTAACAAAATTCACTACAAACACAAATTTATGAGAATAAAAATAAAAAAAGAAATTTCATAGTTTCAAAGCTAAAATCGTGATTTTTTGAAAAATTACGACTTTCTTGATCAGCTGGGGCCAATGTTAGCTTCTCAAGGAAAGAAAAGCACCCATGAGAAATTTATTCGAGCCAAAATTCTCTTAAAGCACGACATTTGAGCATTTTTTGGTCGTTTTGCCCCACCGTGTGTCAGCTGCTCGCTTATCGAAGGTGATAGCGAGAGCGCGTAAGTATGCGGCGCACGAGAGAAAAGGAGGGAGAATGGGCGGCGCCCCGCATGGGCCGGCGCGGCAGCCGCCATGTTCCCGGTATCGCAAGCACGAGGCACACGTGTCGCGACTGCTCGAGCGCTTTTCCTCGTGGTTTTTTTTCGGTGGTTTTTCTGACGTCTTCCTCCGGCCAGTAGCAGGGACAGCAGCAGAGCGACTACCCGTCCTCCCAAGCAGCCGAGGAGGAGAGCAGCAGCAGCGACAGCGGAGTTCGATAGCGCGGACGAGTGAGAGGGAACGAGAGAGACGTCGGCCGACGATTGCAAGGTAAGAGGAGTGCGCGAGTCCTGGACAGATGTGTCCAGGAATCTCCTTTGAAGTGCGGATGGCGCAGCGTGCGCAAGTGTGTGCGTGTATGTGTGTGAGGGCACCGGCCCGAGCAGCGCGCGCTAATGTTTTAACACTCAGCCTGCGCGACCTTGCTCTGTGTTTACGTTGCGTGTATGCCAGTTATTGTGGGAAATAAATCCCGTTTATATTCTCTCCAACGCGTAGTTATTTTCCCGTTTACGTCCGATCTTCCCGTGAACCGCGGCCGGGACCTAGACGGCTCGGGTGTTTTTCGCGATCCATTTCAGTCCTACGTAGCATGAAAGTTTTTTGCAAGCTTTTTGCAAGGTTTTTTGAAAGGTTTCTTTCAAAAATATTGCGAAAAATGTTTCTAAAACGTTCGTATGTCCGCGAATAATCCTCATAAAATCATTTTCGGTGATGATTTAACAAGATATTTTGCAATATTTTTAAAAGATTTCCAATTATAGTTGAGGTAGGTTTATAAATAGGATAATACGATTTTTATTTTTTAATTTTATTTTCTAAATGTCAAATATTTTTAAAACCTTACAAAAGTAAGTATTTCTCTAACTAAAACTCGGTATTAACTGTAAGCTTGTTTTTCTTTTCTATAATATGATAAAATTATTGAACAGTTAACAAATCTTTTTTTTATTTTTTTTTAAATTGTGTTTTATTTCCATGTATAGATTATAAAACACCTAAGCAATCGAAGGAAGTTTCAACTTTCAGCGATCACCCATCCAAGTAGTGACTACGCCGAATGTTGCTTAACTTCCCTGATTGCCGAGGGGCATCTCCACCGTTCCGCCAAAGCGTCGGTTATTTTGTATTATTTATATGTTTATAAATAACAAATAAGAATATTACCTTATGATAACAAAATCCGTCCTTTTTCCTTGAAAGAGTATAATAGTATTGTAAGTGTGTGTAATACAACGACAAGAGCATATTTTCACGCATGTACATTGTGACGGAATAACTACGCGCTATATCTCGTGTATCTGACGGGATATTACAGCACAATCACTTTACTCGTACGATTCACTCGCGCGCGATTCGAAAAAGGTTAAATAAGAAATACTTAACTTTTATTTATTAATAATTGTTATTGCACATTTAAAAAATTGATTTGTTGTGTATTCTCTTTTACTAGAATACGAACGATATTTTAAATAATAAAATAAACTTTCTAAAGGTTAATTAATACATTTATTAATTAACAATATATGATCGTTCACTCCTTGCTTAGA
The DNA here is from genome assembly GCA_018906775.1 of Sycophila sp. Sp_5. Lineage (NCBI taxonomy): Eukaryota > Metazoa > Arthropoda > Insecta > Hymenoptera > Eurytomidae > Sycophila > Sycophila sp. Sp_5. The sequence continues at coordinate 40,560 of JACCID010000364.1, forward strand.
GAAGGGGAATGCGCGCGTACAGTGCTGGAAGAGAAATAACAAACACGCAGTGGTAACCTTTATGTATAATCGTTCTTTCTGTACATAATATACATTATATCATTATTTAGGGACCTATTATTCATATTTTTTTTAATTAATAAAACGAAAATTGTAAGGAAAATTATTTGAGTAAAATGAATAAACTGTTATTAAACAATAATTATTGTGTGATAACTTAATGAACATATGCAACTTCCTGCTATACAATACTAATTATCATGGTAGCCAAGTGGATAACGTACAGGAATTCTAGTTGTTTGGATCGGGTTCAAACCCTTTCTAGAGCTTTTTTTTAGTAAATCGCTTTTATTCATTAATTAATCTCTTTTTAATAATTATTATTAATTTTTCATATGGATATTGACAATTTCATAATTTTTTTACTTTACTTTTAATTTTTTAATAATAATAAATAAACGCTAGTAAAAATATTTTTTTACATATCGCAGCTTAACGTTCGTACTTTTTCCCATTTCAGCGTAGAAAAAATCCGGAATTTACCCTGAGGTATATAGATAAAATCGTATAGTGCACTCGAGGATATTAGGTTGCTTGCATTAGGTTTATTTGCAATGAACGATTATTATCCATAAGTAAAATATAAGATTTATGAAAAAAGTGATTACGTACATATTATAAGATATTTATAATAGCTTTTAAGTATTATTATTTATATAGTAATGCTATGTGTAATTTGAAAAAACATTAAAGTCTCTCTTTCAATGTAAAACAATAATAATACTGAATTAATTAAAAAAGAAGTAATTTTTTAAAAAAAGCTCTAGAGGGGATTTTAATCCGATCGAAAAATTTTAAATTCCAGTATGTTATTCACTTGACAAACATAACAATTACTATCGTATATCAGGAAGCCGTATACGTTCATCTACTTACCCTACAATAATTAATGATTAAATAAGCATAATTATTTATAAATTAGTTCTACCAAAGTTTGTTTATTAATTTAATTTAAATAAATCGTTTTAAATTGAATTAAGTCGAACAAACCATTACTTGTTTCTTGTTTAATATAATAAATTAGTCTTTTTAAAAATAAATGTTAAAATAACGTAAAAAAGTATAACATTAAGTTATTAAACTTAAAAAATGTAGTAAAGGCGTACGAAAATGTTACTTAATATAAGATCGTATAACTAGACGTATGACATTATAGAAAAGTGTAAGAAATTATAAAACAATTCTTAAATTTAGTTTTTCTGTTAAAAAATAATCAAATGTAAATTTATGCAAAATAATGTAAGTAAATGCTATCAAATATCATTATTCGCAATAACATCTAAATAGGTTTGAGAAAATGTAAAAAGTGAACGAAATCCAACATAAAAGTACACTTTTATAAAACTTTTATTTTATAAAAGTGTTGCGTTTGCAGTTTATTTGCCGCAAACGTCTTGTTTTTGATTTTTGTTATTTGATTTTAATTATTTATCATGTATTTTGTCACGTGTGTAATTATAAAACTCACGCGTACTTATGTAGTAGGGCTTTGCATATTTTACGTGAGTGTACTTAATTTCTTTGTTGAATACTTCTCATCGAGCGGCAAAGGCGAATATTCAGCTCGTGAGTTCTTGTTACATTAAACCATAGATATGGACCCGAGAACTGGCTTTATTTCCTTTTTTATTTATTTATGTATATTTGGAACAATTCAAATTAGGAGGAATACTATGGGTTCGCTTAAATTCGTAGCGATTCCCTTCTGTAGGTTAGGAAATAAGTGTATCCAAGTATATCTTAAACGTTTCGTTTAATTGAATTATATTTATTGTGTCAGGGAAAACTGCAACGGTTGATGCAGCAATTCCCTTTCGAATAAATTTAAATTCTTTTCTCTAAAATTCTAAAGCAGAAAAACTGCGGAATTTTGAGAAAAGACTCGAAAATTTTAAGATAATTTTTTAGCAGAAGAGGGGTAATCGAAAAGCAGAATCAAGTTTTTTACGTGCTTGGGCTCAGCTGAGCTCGAGAAAGTCGGGAACTCGAATCTCCCGGCGATTGTAGCGGACAGCATCGCACGTGTGCAGCACACACAGCCGCACCGAGGGACGTTGGTTCATACCAGGGGCGACCCCGTTAAAAAAAAAATATAATTAAACAAATGCAAAAAATCATTTGATAAGATCAGAGTTTTTTTAAGATATGCAAATTGTGTAAATTATCGCGTGTATTTTTTGCACGTGTGGCGCAATCCAGGCCGTCGTTGTTGCAAAAGCGCAGCCAGCTCGGAAAAGCGGGGAGAGATTTTTTTTACCCGCGGTTGAGAAGACGCCTGAGTGATCAAGAAATTATTTTGGCCTAGTTTATCTGCGACCGCTCTAGAGAAGAGCCAATCTTACAGTCGTGGATCTAAATCCTTAGGAAAGCTTTTCCGCGCAGCCTTCGGAGAATAAGGTCAACGTCCTTTAATAAGCGCGTCATATTGTTTATGTTGTTCAGTATTTCTTAGTACATGCGTAATATTAGATGATTCGATCAAATTTTAAATTTAGGTTGTATAAATTAAATTAAAAAATTGGAATGTGCATTATGTTACTCAGAAATTTAAATTTAAATAACAGATTGTGCAACGGTACACATACAATAGTAGAAAAAATGCAGCACTTTAGTATTTTGGCAAAAATAAGTGGATCAAGAGTTATTATACCAAGAATTAATTTATCACCATTTACCGAAGAAATACCATTTCGTATAACTAGAAAAGAATTTCCAATACATCTTGCACATGCTATTACATTCATAAGTCGCAAGGTCAAACATTAAAAAAAGTTGGAGTTTATTTACAGCTTGAGATTTTTGTTGAAAGAATTGAGGATCATGGTAGTTACAGTGTGCAGAATTAAAAAAAAACAACGAATTGCACAGACTGAGCTTTATTGAGATGAGCTCCGCGCATTTAAGCGTACTTTAAGGCAGTATTCTACTATAGACCCTCGAAAAAAACGCTATTTTTGTGAAATTTTTCTGAGAATGCTATTGAAGATATGGACGTAGGATTTGAAATGCTTAATAAATACACTCTTGAAGTGCATAAAATTTTTTTTTATTTATTTTATACTTTTTTTATACATGTAAAGTATGGTCAAAGCCAACACTTCAAAAAGTAGGAAACGTTGTCGTGGTCGTAAAATCTTGCCGACGGATTGTCTGAAACAAAGAAATCAAATAGTTTTATGTTTAGTATGATTACAGAAACCGATTTAACTAGAATATCTTATGTATGTGCAAAATCAACAAAATGGCGGCTAAAATACGAAAGAAAAATAATTGCTATTTTTTTCGTCTTTTTTTGCAATAAAAATATAGTTAGAATTAAAATTTTAAGTTGATTGTAGTGAGATCGATTGATACAAACATATAGAATATGTGTTTAAAATTTTATAAGGATCGGTTCAATAGTTTCTTAGTTTTCACTGTTGGTCGTGCATATTGGCGAACTTCATGGCGGTTTGGCCGATTTTCAGGCCCATAATTTCCATTATTTTCAAAAGTGGGCTGAAGAAACCTTCATTAAAAATGCAGGCAGCAGTGAGGCATGCAATTTTAACGATTTTTTTTGCCATTATAGACATTTTTCGGTGTCATAGCCCAAACTGTTGAGTTAAAACACTCATTGTTATTTTGAGTGTTTCTGCCCAAACATCTCTCCAGCAATTCCGTTTTTGTTAGATCTTCATAGATCGGCTTCAGCACCTCTTGTACGTCACTAGCAAATGTAAATATTTGCGGTAATATTATAGGTGTAATATAGGTAGATGGCTAATCCGGCGCGCGCGCTGGGCGGGTCGGAATAGCGCGCTCAACTAGGTGCGTTCGAAAGGTGAAAAAGTATAGTTAGACTACTTGAATATTTCTAAAATTTTGAGCTAACATTCTTGAATATATTTACTTTCGAAAAATGTAAAGAAAAAAAAAATTTTTCAAAGTTGTAAAGTAGAATGCTGCCTTAACCTCGAAATAGCAAAGTACATACATCTTCAATGGTGTGTATATTTCCAAGTGGATGAATGTTGAGCCGATGATACAATAAGTACAGGTTGAACCGGTGATATACGTTGAACTGAAGATAAAATCCTGGAGGATGAGCAGGTAGAAAAAACCAAAAGCTTCTTGAAATAAAGGCTGATGACCTTTTCAACCAAGATGCAAGCAGAAAGAGGCAGTGCTCACTCCGGGACGCTACTTAGGCGCGCAAAGTAGCCTGACCTTGCGTCCGCATGACTGCAGCGCCAGTCGGCATGGTATAGTAACGACGCGCGCATGAGCTCGGCCAAAAACCGCGGGACGCGCCCAATTCAAATGATAAATCCCAAATAATTTACTAACCTGAATTTACGCATATGCGATTATATGTTGTTCTTTCGATAGTCATGATAGCACAAAACTTGAAAATTCATATTCTAAAAAATGAATGTAAGGATAAAAAAAAGAGTAGAACAATAGTCAATAACGAAGTTAAAAAATGTTATATTACGAATGTAATTTTTTGAATATTTCTATTTTCCTAGCTACAAACTGTACTTCAATTGACAAGAAGTGAGACAGATGTTTCAAGGCCAGAAAATTATCCAATTATACTGCACATGCAGCATTTCAGGAGAGGAAAACGCTTGGGAAGCGAGTATCGACTTGCTTATTCCGTTTCATTGTACCTACTTACGATACCGAAATAGAAAAGCCTGGACGTACGCTAGTCGGTCCATCTTTTTGCCTCAGCTTTTTCTTTAAGTTTCCTTTTTAAATTTGCGCGATTCTTCGATCAAAATCCATGTACGAAAGCCGCCGGATTAGCAATTTTTGATCATCATAATAAACGTAAAGTCTGCGTGTTTTAACCGCCGGACAACCGATCATTTCACAGGAGTGCAATATGACTCGGAGCAATCTACAGCAGGATTAATGCTCGTCCTCCTCTTGCGCTATCGTTCTCAAGAACAAAAACTGTTTGCAACAAGAATTGCTGACCCGAGCAACCAACACATAATCTTGCTGGAGTCGAACACTTAAATTCTGGTTATTTCTTAGAGCGACAGACTTACCGAATCCTATTCTTCTCCTGGGATCCTATTACTAATCCCTCGAAACCTTCCTTTCTACTTTTTCACATTTACACTCCTTCCTTGACTCAAAGTTTACACGAGTAGCACTGAAATCACTTTTTGATCATATATCCACTTCAAAGGTACAGCACTTAGCTCGTTAGCCTCTTGTACTGGAGGCAGTTCAATAGCAGTACTGGAGTAGAGTTTCAGTGGCCGAGTCCAAGCAAATTCTCCTTGAAGTACAAATAAGGCACTCGCATAAAGCCACTGTGTCATTGAATCATATACAAGGACTTCGTTAAGCACCAAACCAGGTTAAGTGCTCGCATCAAGTAATTCTGGACTCGAAGCCCTGTCCCTGGTACAAAGGAACTTCTTGGTGCCTTATGAGGTACCTGGAAAATTAAAACAAGCCACAACCTAACCTCACATTCATCAGTATGTTAAGTTCCGCGTTGGTGATGTCGCGCCGGCTACATGGGTCGTTACGAAGATAGATCACGAGAAGTTTTCCCAGGCGCTTAAACACGGTCAGCAATCCCTGGTTGAAACACCTAGAAACGGATCAGTCTCCGAGCGGGCGGAAGCGGTGACTGATGTCACAATGGGTCTAATCTACCAAGCCTGCAAGGAAGCTATACCGAGGAAATCTTCGAGAAGTGTGCGTCATCCTGTTTATTGGTGGACGGACAAGATCGCAGAGCTGCGGCGGAGATGCCTGCAGCTGCGCAGCGTGGCCCGTAACTGATGACAACAAGAGACTTGAGGCGAGTCATTAACGCGAGTAAGAGATATTGCTGGACGAAGCCATGGCAGGACCTGAACAACGATGCCTGAGGATTATTGGAACGACATTTATCCGACGAGGTTCGTAAGGAGTCGGACCGAACTTTGTCCTCCAACGTCTTCCCCAATCTCAAGGATTTTGGCAAACTCATTCGCGATTACATCTATGATTGGGACGAAAGCAAAACTCAAGGCGGTCACGTCGAACTAAAACGTGATCGTGAACACTCGCTTAATCGTAAATCTTTCGAATCTGATGGAGCTCGTGGGCTGGCGCTCGTGCAGACAGTGCAAACAAAATGATAATATCTATGCGTGTCCCGAGTTCGCTAAATTAAATCCGCGGCAACGTCATGCGATAATAAAAACGGCGAGCGCCTGCGTAAATTGTTTAAGCTTCCATAAAGGCGCCTGCACCTCTGCGCTTTGTAAGAAGTGCAATAAATCCCATCATACGCTGCTTCATTTCGATAAACCGTATTTCACTAACAAAAACGTAAATCCTCGACCAGCAAGTAAGCATACCGAAAACCCAAGTAACTCCGTGAAATCCGAATGACTATCCGTTAACACATTTAACACGTCGTCTGCTATGCTCAGGCCTACGTTAATGATGAACGCGATAATTCGCGTTCGCTCTGCCGATGGTTCATGTTTAAATGCACGTGCCTTACTCAACACTTGGGCTACGGCTCACTTCGTAACAGAAAACTTCGTTAAAAAACTCCGTGTTCCCATTAAACCTTGTAGCGTTAGTATCAGCGCGATAAACGAAACTCGAACGATATGTAAAGGCAGTGTCCAGTTAACCTTCGGTTCCACAGTAAATCGTGTCGAAAAAACCATAAATTCATTAGTCGTACCAAAAAACGCATATTTCGTGTCGGATGAATATTTTCCGCGTAACGAAATTAGAATTCCCGTTAACCTAAAACTTGCCAATCTAATCCGTACTAATGGGAGCTGGTACCACTCTTTCTTTACTCCCGGTCGGGCAAATAAATCTATCAAGAAATGGTTCGGATTTAATATTACAAAAAACTCAATTAGGCTGGGTAGTAGCCAGCGGCTTAAATTCGGAAAATAAATTAACCGTGACTTGTGATTTAACCGGATTAACCAACCAAATTGAGCATTTCTGGTCCATCGAGAACGTAACACTCCGAAACTAACACGTGCGAAAAATATTATCGCGCTCACACCGCTTGCTATATAAGCGGTCATTACGTCGTACGCTTATCCTTTCCCGAGTCCAAATCAGACTTAAATGATTTTCGCTCAGGTGCGTTCTAGCGTTTCCATTCACTGCTTCGAAAATTCAAATGCAATCCAGATTATGAATCGGAATATCGCAAGGTGATGCAGGAGTACATAGATTCCAATTACGTTTCTCTGGTCCTCGATGAATTAATTCCAGGCTACTACATGCCGCATCACGCTGTAACGAAGATGGGCAGTGCTACCACCAAGCTGCGGATTGTCTTCGAAGCGTTTGCTTCTTCCAGCAACGGTGTTTCCTTAAATCAAACACTTTTGATTAGTCCACAGCTGCAAGAGTTTCTTTTCATTCAGCTGATTCGATTCAGGTGCCATGTTTACGTACTAACAGCTGAAATTGCTCGCATGTATCCACAGGTTCTTCTACATCCAGATGATCGTCGGTTCCAGACGATTTTTTGGCTCAGCTGCTTATTTGAGTATACAATCAAGCTTTTGACGTTCATTTCCCAAAGGTGGATCGGGTTATTTTTTGGAGCGATTCCACTATCGTCCTCCACTGGCTTATGAAATCCCCACAGGTGTTAAAGCCTTTCGAAGCCAATCGAGTGACCGAGATACAATCCACCGGTCAGGCGGCGGCACGGCAACACATTCGCACCGAGCATAATCCAGCTGATGCTCTCTCTCGAGGACAATCTCCGCACGACTTCATGAACAACTCATATTGGCCCAAGGGTCCAGCTTGGCTTTGGGACGCTGAATCCACTTGGCTAATTACTCTTCTATCATCTGGGCCTGATCTACCTGGACTTCGTAAAATCACGTGTCTTTTATTATTCCTGCACTAGCTGTTCCATATGTTAAAAAGTTTGTCCACATCTTTTCCCAAGCGTATTCAGCAATTTTTGTTAATGTTTCTTTGTTAAATAAATCACCGATAGACATGCCTTCCTTGTCTACCACATGACTTGTTATTCCTAGTGACATCTTATTAACGAATACATTTCGTTCGATAGAGAATAAAATTCGATCGCGTAATCGATTTAAATCGTTTTGCGAATAAATTCCGTTTTTGGCTAGTGTATCAGGGCTTACATATTTCCAAGTAAGTCGAATTTGTGGTTTTATAACTTCAGGAACCTTAACCTCTACAGGATCAGGTAGCAATTTATACCAGCTTTCACCGATTTTATACATTATCGGCAACCTTTTATCGCAATTTATTTATCTTGCAGTTCGAATTAAAATATGCATTCGGGGTGATAAAAAGTAATTTTCGCCTTCTCTTGTGACAAGTAATAGTTCATAACATTCTCCGTTTGTTTCTCGTCTTGCTACTTTGACTCTGATGCATTTTAATAAATGTATAACTTCTCCAGCTGTAACTACGATGTAACCGGGTTCTCCCATGATTTTATATGCTACTTCCTCTGGAGCAATAGTAGCTAAAACCAATGCTTGATCCATCAATTTTCTTTCGAGTTCACATTTGTACCGTAAAACATCATAATACATTTGTGTAATTTGTTTTCGTACATATTTTTCCACATACAATAATTTGGAATTTACAAAAGCAAACATGTCTAGATTCGTAGTGGATGGGGGTATTTTCTCCACGAAACCATCCTATTTTGCGTCTTCCAAGACAAATAGAGGTACGTCACATAATTTAAATTCTCCGGTTTTCCATAAGGCAAAAGTTACCTCATTGGATTCTAGTGAATACATAATTTTCTTATCTCCTATTTCTTGAATATTCTCCATGTGTCCTTCATATAGTAACAAGTATTTATTTTTACCGCACGTCTGGAGTTGTTAAACAAAATACTTCTGAGGCCTCGTGATCAGAGCATCGTCCTTCGGAAAATTTACACGTAGCCCCACTGTCTAATCGGACTAGGTTTGAATCTATATTAACTTCCGCGTAATAATCTCGTAAAGAAATTTTTACCCATCCGGCTACATATACGCCTTGATAATCCCATAAGTGTCTGAATAAGATTCCCCGTTGCATTCTCCCATCTCTGAAATACCCCCTGCAAAGATTATAGATCTTGTAATGGCACTGTTTCCTGATAATTGCATAATTGCCGTTCCTGCTAGTAAAATAAAACCGGTATGATGCATTTTTAAACATTCCTCCTGACTAATTTCCTTATAATAACTTTTTTCTCCTCTTCGCATTCGTGAGACGTGGGAGTGTATAGCGCAATATGTAACTACTCTATTTATCATTATTCAACATTTATATATGGGTACTGATCCAAAATCATTCAGTTGTAATAATTGACCAAATATGCGTATTGTACTAACAGGTGTTTCTCTTATATCGCATTCTCCTATATCAACTAATGAAATTGTTGTATTGTTAGTAATATGATCGCCACAATCAAATCCTACTAATCCATGTTTTCCAAGAAAGTTGGAGATTACTCCCAGAAACAGGGTTATTGTGTCAATCGCCATCTGCAAGTATTAAATAATAAAAAAAAGTATTTCCTATTTTCAGAATCGACTTTATTTTATTAATAACTGCATTATTTATACAAAGTTATTCCCATGATTATTTAGTTATTTTATATAAGCTGAATAAAGCCTTGTACATTTGATTGTTTAAGTAGATTTCCGTTTTCGGCTCGCACATTTTGTTCTATTACGTCCGGTGTGTTTTGTACTATGATTTTAATATAATATAAAAATCCTATAATTATTCCTATAGTCATTAATGCAAATGCTGTAATAGCGGTTAATACTCCTACTCCTGCTAAAATATTGCCTGTACTTTTATATCATTTTACTATCTGCTCGATTCTCAAAAAATCTTTCTGTCTGACCATGGTTTAGTATTTCCATTAATAGTGATTTGTTTTTCGTAAAGGAATCTGTCAACGAGTCTATATGCAAAATTATTTCTGGTGTTATTGTTGTAAACTGTTCATAATTCGGATAAGTTCTTGCAACAAGTCTGTTATATTCGTAAACAATAAAGTTGTTTCGGTCTAATTTAAAAGTTCCTGTACCTTCCAATGTTATTTCCTGCTCGTTGTTTAACATTACATTAATCTTTTCCGGGACAGAGAATGTCCATTTATTAATCTATTTGTAATCCTCGCTGCGTGGGCTAATAAATTATATTCACAACTAGAATCTTCTCAATACATGAACCATTCTTGTTCACATATTACTACATATTCTATGATTGTACATTGTTCAAGCTCTTGTTGCGACAAATAATAATATTCTCTGTTATTTAATAATAAGTATTTTCTGACGGGTTCAATATTAAATTTGTATCCTAATGACTAAGGTGAAGGTACTGATTGCATTTAGTATATTACAGTGTATAGCGGACGCACCATTGGAAGTTTGATTCTGATTGTAAGTTTTCGGTGTGTTAACCCGAATTCCATCTTTGATATGCGTAATGTGTTTTTCATGTTCAAAAGATCTTTGTTGAATCCAAATAGACTCTCACCTGCTTCTTCAAGCTTATTTCGCAACAATACTATATCTTTTTAGCTTAATAGAAATTCGTAATTGCCATTATTTTTTATAGCTTCTATAGCTTGATACATTATTTATCCACGCGTAATACGTTTAAAAAGTGTTTTTCTTTATCCCTCAATCGAAAGTGCGTATTTCCGGCATCGATATTGCAGCCGAAAACATCGTTTTGCGGCATCGCTAGGGCGACAAAACAATAACGACATATCGCGGTATCATTCGGTTCATAACCTATGAATAATAATTTTTTATTATTATAAGCATTAAAATGTATTTAAAATGAAAAAGAAAACTAAATAACGCTATTTCCATAATTTACAATTTATTTAATTATTTTTTACTAATAATGTTTTTTTCGACGGCCGCCCCGACCACATGGCACTCGCTTCGCTCGTGCATGTCAATGTCGGCGGCCGTCGAACATATCATCCATGCTTTCTCTCCATGCCGAAAGTTGCACCTCTATGCGATTAGGTTAAATGCGGCCATGTATTTTCGGCATTGCATTAAAAAAAAAACAAAAATCACTAAGCGAAAACGGCGTTTTCGTTATTTAGGCAATGCACTTTCGATCAGGGATAAAGAAAAATAGTATACACAACAAGGGCAGAAAGTAAAAGTTGCTTAACTGCGTGTACAGGAGCCCGAGGCGAAGCCGAGGGCTTCGTGTACACGCAGTGCAGCAAACTTTACTTTCTGCCCTTGTAGTGTAATGTACAATTGTTGATACTACTACTACATTATATAATATGTGCATAGCCGAATTATTTGCATTGTTCATTAACATTTGTACCTCAATTAATTTTTTAAATATTTCTTCCCACTCATCCTGATCTTGCTTTGTTCGTTCAGATATCATACTTTCAATATACATCTTTCTCTGAGGACCTCTAATTAATATTGCGTCTTCCTTTATTTTATAATCGAGCGGAGGTCGGTATAATATTAATTCGTCTTTTGGGATGGTGCCCCTTATGTGTTTAACTTCTTGATCAACATGATGAAAGGTATCATATAGTTTTCAAACTGTCTTTCTGTCTCATCAAAGTATCTAAACAATATTGGATATTGTTCAAAAAATGCTTTCTTTAAATGATTTACTTCCATTTTTAGATTTTTTACGTGATATTTTTCCCACACGGTGTCTAAATAACAGTTGATTTCCCATATCTTGGAAATAAATTGCATGTCATATATGTGTTCGAAGATTATCCCAGGTTGGTGGCTAGGTTTGATGAATAATGGGTCTTGTTATTGTTGTTTATTGTTCCTATGGTTGACTTGGATAGTAGTGCAGTTGGCAAAAGAAATAGTATTATATCCATCCTGTAAAATAAATAGTAGGTTTGCTGGATGTATTTATTTGAAGATTTTATTTTTGCTATTTAAGTCGATATTATAATATTACTACCGAGCATGCTAATCACAGTATTGTTGATTACTTAAGTGTAATATGAACCGAAAAGCGATCGCTGTCTCGTCCATCAAACTTGCCTAGAGAAGGACCTCTCCGAAGCCACTACCGCTGGCGCCGAACTGGGAGCACAAATTGTAAAGGCAAATGTAAACTCACGCAAAAATTAGAAAATTTTATAAATTATATAAGCCGCGCTTCAATAGCGCCATAACGTAATAAAGCTTAAGCACGATCAAGAATCTATAAGAATTAAAAATTCAAAAATTTTAAAAGAATAAAGAAAATAAATTCGCACTTCAAAGTCAATTTTGCTAAAATAAAATTAATTCAAACTTTTCTTCTTGAGCCAAGTAGCGCACACGTATACACGCGGCTAGAAAGCCGAAGAAAAAATTCTGCGAACACCAAAGAAGGTGAAAGGATTATAAGCGCAATAAATTTGTAAAAATAATTAAAATAATTAAAATAGCCAACATAAATGACCTCGTTACGGAAAATCAAATTATTATAAACAAGTAAGGTCACTATTCAGTAAGCTCAAATAGAGCCGCGAACTAGCAGGCCAGGAGCGTACCTACAAAAAAAAAATTAAAGGCACTTTCCGGGCACGGACGTTTATGAAGTTATTATTATGACTTATGAAGTAAGCGATAAATACATTTTGTTACAAATAATTTTTAACAATTCAACTCAAAGCGAATAACATATAAGAAGGAAGTTAATAATTAACATAAACATGTGTCGACGAATTTTTACTAAGCGCAAATGAGTGCAAACAAGCAGCCGGCATAACTGAAGTTGAAATGCTAAAATCTCTACCACACATGTTGCAAAAAGCCGCACTAAATTTGTACAGGATAAAAAAGGACGAATGGACGACCTGGAACAAATTCGAATTAGAAATTAAAAAACAATACCAACACTCTACGTGGATATATTACAAGATAAAATAAGGGATTGAAAGCATGATATTTCAATATAGCAAATTACCTCCACACCGTCAAGAAGCTGAAATGTCAAAAGTTTACAGAATTTATCTAAACATGAGACAAGAATTTCATCCGTTGATATCAGAGTATGCAAACCTCAACCTCGATCAATTTACTGAAAAAGCTATTCTAATCGCAAGAGCATTCGACATTGGAAAATCGCACAGCGTATTGGACACAAATAAAACAGCCGACAATAAAGTTAAGGTTGAATAAAGTAAGAAACCAAAAGATACGCAAGTAAACGCTATAACGGTGGCAACGTTCGCAGATGTCGACAAGCTGATAACAGCAAAGCTAGAAAAAATTGGAAATAGCGAACAAAATAAAACTAAGAATCAAAGTAACAATTATTACAGTAATAACAATAGAGAGATAATGGATACAACGGAAATAATCAAAATCAGCAAAATAATTCGGACGGAAACAACAGTTATAAACAAAGTTATAGAGGTAAAGGAAGAGGCTATATAGAGGCGGGAAAAATTATAATAACTATAATGAAGCGCACGGCAATCAGAAAAGTGGTAATGCGTCTCAACAAAACCAGCCTCAAATCAGGCGAACCAGCCTTAACAAAGCAATGATTCAGATCGATAGGCGGGAAACGGACAATAGTCGGCGAGAAGCTGATCGTCCCGTCGAATTTACCAATCAAGGTCTCAACCCTTAGCGAGCGCACTCGCGAAAGGAGCAGCAAATCTAGAAGATTATCACAGTCAAACTACAGCCGTTATTGGGTTAACTGCATGATTGATAACATCATAACGGCAGTATTAATCGACCCTGGCGCAGCAAGTACAGTCGTAGGCAAAATATGGAAGAAACTTCAATTCCAATCACCTTTATCTCAGTCACAGGTGACAACTGCTAAATTGCCAATGGACAGCCGTAACTAGTGATAGCTGAAATTTTAGCCGACATAAACATCGAAGGAATTTTATTTTATTTTTTTATTTATTCATACCAGCAGTTACATAAAATCAATTATAAATAATTGTGATATATAAACAGTTACAAAGTAACCCGGCAGAGGAATTTTTTTTTCCTGTATGCTGGCCTGGCTCGATATAAAACTAAATACTTAAATCTAAAATAGAAAATAGAAAAATAGTGACAGACAATAGAATAGAAAAGAAATCAAATAAAAAAAGAAAAGCAAGAGATAAGGAAAATAAATGCTATAGATGGGTGTTTTGCAAGATAAGCGCCGTCTTCATGCCTAGTAACATCGTTACTAGATAAAAACTATTTGCTAAAACTTGCAAAACAACAATCCCCAATAACCCAATCTAAGTTGGTGTTGTGTCGGCAATTTTTATCTTCAATATTTAATTAGCATCGAACTTGCTTTTGTGTACATCTCTGTTGATGCATTTTTTATTCTTTTGTAGGCTTCTTTTTCAAAATTGTTGAGTCTCTTCGGGCAAGTTAGCCCTATGGCACAAGTTACTCTATAGTGTGGGAAAATGTCATTGTGTTCTTTGGTGGAATGGCATATACAAGAGGATGTGAAAATAATTCTGTCCAAATCAATAATGTCTAGGTTTTAATTTTGTCTCAAAATAGGTTGCATAGAATTTGTAAATGTCTGAATACCTCTAATTTCTCTATCGAATTATAGATACGCTTTATTATTTCTTACGTAGTTAATGTCACCATAAGACATTCTTATTGTTTTTGGGTCTTCTATTTTGTTGCCTGGAGGATTCAGACTCTCTGTTTGGGATATTCACTCGAGAGGGAAATTGTATTTTGCGCCGTTAGTCCGCGCACGCGTACCCGTACGTCCAACATGCGCGCGCATATCCTCGCAGTTTTCGCGGGAATGAGTGCGCGACTAGCAAGCACTTTTTTCCCGGACCGGATCGGAGATGGATCGACCTCGTGTTCGTCGCAAAGCTTTCGTGGCCAAAGGGTCCTTTTCAGGACCACCGAACAAAGAGACGGTCGTCTGCGAGTCGGAGGTGTGTGAGTGTGCGCGGATACGAGTGAGAGTGGTGCGAGAAAGAAAGTGCGAGAGTAAGTGTAGCGAGGAAATTCGGCCACGTGCGAGTCGCGTCCGCGTGCCAATTTCGCCCGGCGAGCACCAGCGCGGTGGACTGCCAGGTCCACCCGCGACCCAGGTTCGGACCTCCGAGACGTCGGAGCGCCCTGCGGTCAGGAGGTGTCTCCCACCAGCGTGCGGCCAGGACTGTTCGTCGCGCCGTCCACGCGGAACCGCGCTTCCAACCCAGGTAAGAGAGCTCTCTACGCGCGATACAGGTACCTCGCGAGTCCGTGCGTGCGTGCGTAAATTTAGATTTATATTCCGTTCATTTCTTGTATTAAATAGTTAAGTAGAGAATAAATAAAGTGACTGCTTGCCCGGGCTTTCCTCTCTAATTCGAGAGAGGTTTTGTGCCTAGGCAAGCGATTTGTTTTTTTACCGCGAACACGAGAGTTTTATTCAACCTGCCACTCAATCTTCCTTTCCTATAACTCTAATGTTGTCTACCCTCTCAATTGAGTAATTTATGTTCACTCTCTTTCTGGTAAATTTTGTTTCTGTTGGACTCAGCTTTTTTTCTGTTGTGGAAAAAACCTCTTCTATTGTGTGGTTCCATTTATTAACATTTGTTGGTTTAAGTTCGTTTCTTATGGTGTTATCATCCTTTGTTATTGATGTTGGTTTTACAAAATGTATGTGCTTTATTCCTTTTATTCATGGGTAATCACATGTAACACAATTTTCTTTGGTGTTTTTCTGTTTGAACTTGTATGTTGTTTATTATCATAATTTTTAATTATAATGTCTGCTAATTTAGTTATAGTGATAACTTTATTTGAATAATTATTACTCATTTTTTTCCAGTTGTAGCTTGACATTCGCCTATGTGTTCTCTTGTGATGTTGATTGCAGATTCCTTTAGCACATACATATGTTGTAATATTTTGTATTAGTTTCACTATCATAATCCGATCTTCATGGACTTCCAATGTAAGATCCGAAATGTCAGTGGTGTATTTGTTTAAAATATTTTGCAATCTAATTGTTTATTATTTTATTGTTTCTCAGTTGTAAGTAGTTTATTTTTTGACAGTCTATAGTGTTTTTTATAATTGATTCTTTCGTATCCATTGTATGATTTTTGATTTAATGATATTTTTGTTTTTTAATTTTTTGATGTCATTCGGTAAATTATTAAAGTTTATTACTGCTCTGATGAAGCTATTTTTTATACTTATATTCCTATGTCTTTTAGGCATTTGAATACTTTTCTTCCTTGTTGTGGTTTCAGGTTCTAGAAATTTTTGTTGCAATTCATTAAAATAGTATAACATTGAAACTTGAGTAAATGATTGATCTAGAGAAAGCGGATTTTTGTCCATTATAAATTTATTTTTATTTATCAGCTTTATGAGTTTATTTTGTAGATTCTGTAGACAACTTAGACACCCTGCATATGCTCCACCCCATGCCGTGATTCCATAGGTTGCAATACTGTGGAATAATGCATAGTAAAGCATTTTAAGGGTGTCCGTTGTCATGATCTTTGCTAATTTGTAAAAAGTAAAAGTTAAGTATTTTGTTTTATTATAAACATACTTAGTATGGATATCCCATTTCATACTACTATCAAAAATTACTCCAAGATATTTATGGTTATCTACTCTGTTAATAATAGTATCGTTTATTTTTATATTTCAATTTTTTGGTGTACTGTTGATGTTATTACCAAATTCTATAAAAACAGTTTTATCTGTATTTAGTGCAAGCCAATTTGATATTTTTAGTAGAAATTTGTTCATTAAGCTTTCGACATCTTGTCAGTTTTCCTGTAGTTACAATTGTTGTATTATCTGCAAACGACAAAATTGAGCTTTCAGGTAATGTAGTCAGCATGTCGTTAATATAAATGATAAATATAGTAATGGGCCTAGGATTGTTCCTTGCGGCACTCCCATTTCTATGTTTCGATATTCACTAAAATTGTTGTTTACCTTTACTCTTTGCTTTCTATTATGTAAATAATTTATTAACTTAAGTATGGTACCACGTATGCCATAATTATATAATTTGTCAAATAATATTTTGTGATTAACCGTATCAAATGCTTTGGCCAGATCTAGGAAAGTTATAGCAATTGGACTGCTTTTATCTAGTTATTTGTAGATTATGTTCGATATTTGAGGTAATGCTTGATTGGTACTCCTGTTCTTTCGGAATCCAAATTGATTATCAGATAGTAAATTGCATTTGTTGAAAAAGCTTAGAATTCTTTTATGTATAATTTTTTCAAAGATTTTTGCCAGGTGTGATATTATTGAAATAGGCCTATAATTATTAGGTAAAAATTTTCCCTTTGATTTGTGAATTGGTGTAATTTCCGCTATTTTTATTTCATTTGGCCATATTCCTTGCTCCACACAGTTGTTAAAAATGTGTGCTAATGGTTTCGATATAGCTGAGCTGAGCTTTTTTATAACTCCTGAGTTGATTTTGTCATGACCTCCTTTAGTATCTTTCAATCTATTGATGGCTTCAATAATTTCTTGTTGATTGGTTGGGTTTAAGAACATACTTTTATTATTTCACGTTGGCATGTTTATGGTCTTATGGTCTCTTGGTTATGTGGTTGTTTTATCTTTTCAGATAATTTTTTCCCTACTTCGCAGAAGAAATTATTCATATTATTAGCGATGTCTTTAGAGTCCGAAATCTTATGATTATCTTCTATTAGAAAATTAATATTTGTGTTTTTAATACCATTTCTACCTAGCTTTAATTAAACTCCATAATTTTTTTGGGGTTTTTAGCATTAAATTGTAGTAGTTTTTTGTCATAATTCTCTTTGGCTTGGTTAATTGTTTTATTTAGCAATTTGGAGTAATTATTGTATATATCTTTCTTAGTTTTGTTTGTAGGATCTTTTTTGTAATTGTTATACAGCTTTTCTTTCTTTTTGCAAGAACATATAATGGCTTTAGTAATCCAATTTTTTCTAGGTCTCATCGATTTATTACTTTTGTCTTCACATTTTGCTTTGTTTATACAAAATTTGATTTTGTTTATTAGTGACATTGTAGCTTCATTCGGGTTCATTATTGATCAAATTTCTGACCAATCGACTGTTTCTGCTACTGAAGATAATTTATTATATTTAATATTTATATTTTTATTTTGTGTAGTATTTTTTTTTATTTTTAATTGACATTATTATTGGGTAGTGATCATTGAAAGGTATTTTTAGCAAATACGTTTTGTAGTTTATTTTGTGCATTTTAGTGAAAAATTTGTCTATACAAGAACCATTGCTACTATTTGAGTTGGTTGGTCTTGTAACAGAGTTCATTCGTGGGTAGTATCCATTTGTTAATAATGTTTGGAAAAATTCTTGATTTATTGATTCCTGGCATAAAATATCAAAATTGAAATCTCCTACGATAATATTGTTTCTGTATTTTTTATTCCGATTTAATAATTTTTTATGCTCATCAAGAATTCATTTTTATGCATGTCATGCGATCTATGGATTGCTGATACTACTAATTCTTTGTTGTCTATCAACGTTATTTTTGAAGTTATTACTTTGAGATTATTAATTTGAACTATTTCCGCTGATTCGGTAATCTTATCACTAATGTAAAATACTACTCTATCCGATTTGTTAATTTGGCTATTGTTGTAAAACATTTTATAATTCGGTATGTTGAAAAGATCCTTATTTTGTAAATTTCATGTTTCAGTACATACTATAATACTTGGCTTTATTTTGAAGTTATTAATAAATACTAATAATTTGTTATAATTTGCGTTGAGGCTTCTTATATTTATGCATACTATTATTTCTTATTCTTGACTATACCTATTTAGAATATTTAGATTATCTGCCTTGATTTCATTGTCTATATTATATGCTTGTTCATTTGTATCCATTATTTCCTAGAGTTCTTTGTTATTGATGTAGCGTTAGGCGATTGTAATGAGTCAACTGATGTGGCGCTTGGTAATCTGGCTTTCCTTATTACCTGCTGCCTACTAAATCGTTGCTCTTTATCGTGATCTAACTTACAGAAAAAGCGCTGATGAGTTGGCTGTAATGGATAGTCTGTTATTTCAATAAATTTTTTAATTTTGTTTTTTAATACTTCACATTGCTGACTATCTATCGCACTGTCATTTGTATTATATTTGGTATTAAATTTTTTGTTATAGAATTTAAAATTTGCACATTTATAATTGTCACTATTGCACTCTATAGTTGAATGATTACCTGCACATTTATAACACGTTGCATCATTCGGACATTTCTTATAACCTTGTCCAAATTTCGAACATTTTGGACATGGATTTGTATTAATTTGATAAAAAACTCTACAGTTTTGGTATCCCACAAACACTTTGTTTTATCTATCGCAAATGTGCTTGTAAACAGCTGACGTCACTTCACTTATTGCACTCATTGTATTAGTTTTTTGGTTAAAAAAGTATGTAATACTTTACACTTTTCTTCAAAAGAAGTAAAATTTCTTGTATTAATGTCTTGATCAAGTTCTTCGCTGTCTTTGAAAATTTTATCAATATTTATAATTTTTACTATTGATTTTTTTACTTTTTTTTTTTTTTTTTTATTGTGAAAATCTCCTGCAGCCTCATGGGCCTAGCAGTACCTGCCGACTCTTTTATTTTTGCCTACTACCGCTTAGGTGTGATGGGAGGACACGGCTCTAACCCCACCCACCCTGTAGCCCAGCTTTTTCCCTCTACCTTCTCTGTCCACTCCACATTCGCCCAGGGTTATGCCTGTGGAACGGGGAAAACCTGTGGCCAAACCTATAACTAGGGTGAATGCCAATTAGGAAAACCCGTTCCGGAGTGGGTCGGTATATTGAGAATGCTCAAATTAGATGCCCAGGTCACATTTCGTAGGCCTGAGCACCGAATTTGTCATTCTCATACCTCCCGCTCACTTTGTTGAGTGTGGAGAAAAACACCTAACAGATCGAGGAAGCATCGCAACTTCCAGCGCGGTCACCCATCCAAGTAGTGTCCACGCCGAAAGTTGCTTAACTTTCACGAACGCCCGAGGTGCATCTCCACCACTCAGCCAAAGCGTCGGTTTATTGATTTTTTTATCTGAGTTTTTTTTACTTTGGCATTGTTGTTTAATTTATTACATAGTGTTTTCTCTATTGAATTAACACTTTCTTCATTCAAACAATTAATTATAATAGTGTCCTTATTTTTCTTAAATACGCTTTTAGTTTGAATTGTCTTATCTTTTGTTAGATAATGTAATACTTCTTTTTCAAGATTAATGTTACTGTTATTGTTCGCTTTTTGATTGTCAATTTAGGTACACTTTTAGACTGTGGTTTTATGTTAGTTAATATTTCTGCATAAGTGTTTGTTAATTTGGCATTGTTATTTTCTTTTTTAGATAGTTTTTCTTTTTTATGTAATTCGTTTAATAATTCATTTTTATCTTGTATAATTTGATTTTTATCTTGAATAATTTCTTTATATAGTTGTTTTAATAAATGGTTTTCTATTTCACTGTAATCTTCATAGATTGTGATTTCATGTTGGTTTTCAACACACTTCTCATGTACAATGTCATTTATTATATCTTGTTTAATTTGCTCCCGTTCAACCAGCTTTAATTGTGCGATGAATTGACGTGTCGTCTCACTTAACGTACCATATGGCAAATTAGAGGTTAGTGTAAAATTCGGATGGTCTTAGCAGATTTAAAGGAGTTGCTGACGAATTGAATTGCACTTCCTGCATTGTATTTGAATACTATTTCAATAGTATGGTAGAAATTTTCATAAATTAGACACACTACTGCTCCAACTTTGGTACTGGGATGACGCAATATTTATTCAACGGAGGGTCGGGCGGTTGCTTACCTCCCGACGCCATGTTGGCGAAATTAGGAAACAAATTAATGCATTAGTGAAACCAGCGATAGCGGCTGACTTGATAATCGGATTAGACAGCGTCAAAACTTTTAATATGGATATCCTGGCTAGTTGTGATAAATTTACACTCGAATACCATGGTAAAAACAAGAAATTCTTATTTCAATTAGCGGCAATAGATGCAACTTCATCCGAAATAGCAAGCTGTGGAATAGCTTCGACAATGAGTGAACAACGAACAATAATCGATAATTTAATCAAAGAATTATTGCCGAATATAGATGCAGCCGTGCTACCAGCTACCAATTTACTAAAGCATGAAATAATTTTAAAAGAAAACTGCAAACCCATAAAACAAAAATATTTCCCAGTATCAGAAAAAATGGAGCAAATCATGCACGAAGAAATAAACAGGTTTAATTAAAATAAAGATATTATCAAAGAAAGTCTCAGCGAGTGGAGTAGTCCAATTATCATGGTTAAAAAGGAACATCAAATTTGCACCGATTTTAGAAAAGTGAATGGCGTCACCAAAAAAGATGCATATCCAAGCCTATACATGGAAACAGTGCTGAACAAGTTGAAAAAAGCCAAATTTATATCGAAGATAGATTTAAAAAACGCATACTACCAGATCTTATTACATGAAAACTCAAGAGAAATCACAGCTTTCACTGTACCAGGAAAAGGACTTTGGCATTATAAACGGCTACCATTTGGTTTATCAGGAGCCGGTGCATGTTTCCAAAGGCTGACCGACAAAGTCATAGGCGATTTAGAGCCGTACGCATATGCGTATGTAGACGATAGAGTGCTGGTCACAGAATCTTTTGAAGAGCACATTAAGATGCTCAGGAAATTAATCCTTAAAATAAAAGAAGCTAGACTGACAATAAACCAGTCTAAAAGTAAATTCTGCGTCAATGAGATTAAGTATCTTGGGTTTATCGTAAACGAAGAAGGAATTTTGGTAGATCCAGAAAAAACGGATGCAGTAAAAAAGTTTCCGGTATAGTGGTATAGAAAATTTATCAAAGATTTTGACTGACTTGCTTAATGATAAGCAAAGCAAAAATAACACAAAATTGCTCTGGGAAGCCCAACAAGAAGAGGCATTTAGAATAATAAAGAACAATTTAATTGAAGCTCCAATTCTAAATCGACCTCAACAAAATATGCCATTCGTACTGCAGACGGATGCAAGCAATTATGGATTAGGTGCAGTCTTAACTCAGAAAGTAGACGATACCGAAAAGGTGATTGCATACGTGAGCCGAGTACTTAAAAAAGCCGAACTAAATTATAGCACGACTGAAAAAGAAACCAAAAACGTGAATTTTTGAGAAAAAAAATTGGTTTAACCCAAATTTTCGAATGGAAAGAGCGTTCGCTTGTACGTCTAATACGTACATATTTGGTCAATGGCATGTATACTTTATTGTAAAACCGTTGCAATACCGAAATTAAAAATGGCGGCCATTCAAATAACCCCTTTTCCACCAAACTTATCATAAAAGGTTAGTGATTTTTTTTCCCGATCAGGATGACTTAACGAAAAAAGTTTGTAGAACAAAAAATTTTTAGAATTCATCAGAGAAGACGTGTAAATTTTTGTCAGACTTGAAAAATACAAAAATTTGCCCGAAAATTCTGACAAAATTCACAAGTATTCTTCAATGTTTCATTAATATAGCTTTTAGGTCTGGAAAAAAGGAAAACAAAAGGATAATTTACCGATTCCTGTTACATCCAGGTGTAAGGAAAAATAGTTTACATTATCGGGATTTCGAAAAATATTACCATTGAAATTTACTTTAATAATAAACCCTCCTCTCCCCCTCTTCCCCTCTCCCTCTCCCTCTCCTCTCCCCTCTTCCCCTCCCCTCTCCTCCCTCTCTCCCCTCTCCTCTCCCCTCTCATCTTCCTCTCCTCTCCTCTCCCCCTCCCTCCCTCTCCCTCTCCCTCTCCCTCTCCTCTCCCTCTCCCTCTCCTCTCCCTCTCCTCTCCCCCTCCCTCTCCCTCGCTCCCTCTCCACTCCATCCCTCCTCACTCTCCCCCTCTCCCCCTCTCCCCCTCCCCTTAATACACCAAGAAGATAAGCATTTGCAGGAACGGCTCTGTATAAAAAACTGACACTCTAAATGTCGGTCAGTGGAAAACTCTTAAGTATCATGTTGATACAGTTTCGTCTTATTTTAACAAACACTACAAGTTCATTAACTAATTCAGATCTAATCATCGAGAAATTATTTCTGTTTACGAGATCAAGTAATCAACCTCTTACGCTTCGTTGTATCCGACAGCGGATTCAAAACACAAGTTTATAATTACGCGTTACTCAGTAGGCGCTACTGAAAGTTTCCAGAAACTCAAGGTCGATAAAAAGTATGACTTACGAGAACAGCTAATCGATCAACCTTCAATTGCGTTCCTCTATCGCACCATCCTCATTCGGCGCACGACACTCGTTCGAGATGGGTCAACAGCAGAACAATACCGAAAAACAGAAACTTACTCTAGCCCGTAAAAAGGATTCAAATAAAGAACCTACCTGGAAATCGAACACCGATAAAGTTTCCACCAGACCTACTTCGTACCCAAACAAAAGGGATACAAAGATTTTAAATAATTTAAATACACAATCGGCCCTGTTCAGGGCCGCTAAATATTGATGATATAGAAATATATTGATGATAAAGAAAAGGAACTAAAAATGCACTCAATTTTCTAACAAATATAACCTATAATAAACTGGATAAGAATACACCTTTGATCACTACCTTTCTAGATTTAGCTAAATCATTGGATAAGTTAAATGATAAGATTCTACGCGGAGAGAAAATTGATGCTGAATTGGCACAGAAATCGTGCATGCTCTTTTTGTATATTAAATATACATTGTTTAAGCACAAATTTTATGCCGTCATGGTAGCAAAGAGTAGAATAGTAAAAATGCATAGAATGTATACTAATATAGTATACATTTTATACTAAAATATCATAGAGCGGAGACGTGTCAAGTTTGCGTAAGGCCTTATATCATAATGATACTTAGATAACTTAAAAAGCGGTAAAATATTTCTTTAGACTGATGATATAGCAATTATAACAGCCAATGGGACGTAGATAACGAATTAAAAAAACATTTGTGACGTTGCAAAACTCGCGGATGCTTCCCCAGGTTCCCAAAGCTACATCGACAAAGTGGCTCTTTTCTGTCGGCTCGAATTTATATTTTTAAGGCGCGCGAGAAAATCACGGCGTCGTCAGGAAAGGTCGTCTTCTTCGCGTCCAAATCCTCCTCCTGGCTGCTTGGTGGTAGTCGTGGGTGGGCGCGGGTGGGCGCAATGGGGAAAACGCCGCGACAAACGGACAACACGATAACACAAGAATGAGTACTAAAAACAACTCGATTAAACTCTCAATCAACTCTTTATTTCGGGGTGTGTAAATACCACTGTAAAGTGTCCCTACATGCAGCACGATACACGCAAGCACACGACTCAGAATAACTCTCGACTTTACACGCGATCACCTGATTTCTACTTCGCGGCAGCTCGCGGCACTCCTCGCCCGAAACACGACTCACCGATTTTCGTCTGATGCCGCTCGTCCACACGGCCGCTTTCTCCAGTCCACTCACCGCGTCTAATTCTCTGCGTCTCTCCAGCGTCCTCTACTCTACTTTGGCTATAAACTACTTCTCTACTATTTCGAACCTCCAAAAACGCGACTAGCTACAATGCTGTTCGGGCAACGAGTGTACGAGCCAAAATGGCTAACTCGACTCGGCCCTCCGCGTCACTATCGTTCTCTCTCACACTTGCGGCATTTACCTATCTCGTCTTTGTCTAATGACTAATTAGTCATAAAGATCGCGAGGTGTCGCATCGGCCCTTCTTCTTCCGGTCAATTTACATGCGATCGGCTATTTGGCCGATAAAGGAGGTCGGCGCGCGCGCCCTCTATGTCTCGGCGCGCTTTCCAAGTCCCGTTAATCAAGACCGAAATGGTGGCGGCTCATGTGACACCACCGCCACCCACGCGCTGTGCGAGATAGGCAGACCATCTATAAAAAGAGGCGCCAGTCCCGGGTTCATAGTACGGCACTGACTCGCCTTCCCTCTCGCGAGCATTCGCGCCGCGCGCTCCGTCTCTCTCGCACTCGTGGCTCGAAAGCGCCGCCGGCCTACGCGAGGCGCTCCTTACTACTGCGCATTCTCCGACTCTCTCGCTCCCGCGTGACAGCCACGTGCGCGGTGGCTCGCCTCGACACCGGCGACTCGCCGACTCCTCGCGACTCGCGTGTGTTTGTGTATGTTGTGTATGTGTTGTGTATTCGTGTCTTCGCTGTCGCCGCGACTCTTCTGCGACGCTGTCGTCGTCG
Organism: Sycophila sp. Sp_5; assembly: GCA_018906775.1. Classification (NCBI taxonomy): domain Eukaryota; kingdom Metazoa; phylum Arthropoda; class Insecta; order Hymenoptera; family Eurytomidae; genus Sycophila; species Sycophila sp. Sp_5. Next base: position 65,877 of record JACCID010000364.1, read on the forward strand.
TCGCTGTGCGCCGTTCCTCTCTCCCGTCGTCTACGGCCGTCGTCTGCCAGGCTAACCTCCTGGCCGAGCCCTCCTCTCGTGCTCTCGCTCGTTCGCCGTCGCTTGGAGACCGCCTCGAGGAAGCTGGTACCCCCGCATCTTCCCCTCGCGTCATCTTTGCTCCGCTGGCTGTCGGCAGGGCCGATCAGCTGTTGTCTGCTGCCCTCTCTCTTTGTCGGTTGACAGGTCGGGCTGTCGTGTGCGGGAGTGCCGGTGTACCTCGAAAGGGACGTCGCGACGTGAGTATTTATATATAACAATCGCGGGGTGCTTACGTGTTTGCTCGGCGTGGCATCGTTGCCCGGAATTAACAAGGGAATGATAAATACCCGTCACACATTAAATCTTTTTTTTAAATGATATAATTCGCTAAACTAAAATATCTTTGACACTATATCACGCTCTTTTCGGAAGTATAATCAACTATGGTATAGTTCAATAATTATAATAATGGTAATAATTGCATAGAGGCCGTGAATATCTCAAGACCACTACAAAGTATTCAAAATAGAATAATAAAAATTATATACAAAAAGAATTTTTCTAACAAAACACGTTTACTAAAATTAAATCAATGTTTTATATTAGAAGCATTAAGCTATCATTATGATAATATTTATATTGTTACGGCTTGGTCTAAAGACTCACACCGCGAAGGCGCGAGGTTAGGAGCGACACATGTGGCAGTCGGGGGGAAAACTTAGGGGTGATCCTTGCAAAATATTAGAGAGAGGTCAGATTAATTCGGACGATCGACCGTGTCCGTCCATCTCGGTACAGAAAGTGCCGTTTTGGTCAGCCTTTCAGACATCGAGCCGACAACCGACCTGCGTAGCGTGGAAGACAACTCCAGGAGAAGAAGTCCAGGAGAAGAGCAGTCCTGGCGCCGTCGAACTGCTCCAAGCCGCATAAGTTCCTGGGAACGAGAGCGGGTCGGCCAAACAAGGTAGGAGGAGTATGCGAGTCCTGGACAAACGTGTCCAGGAGCACTCCTCGTATACAGTTGTGTGGCGCAGCGTTCAGAAGCGTATATGTGTCCGAACCGAGCAATGTGCGCATTCACAATTGACCTTGACCTGCGAGACAACGACGCGTTATTTGCTTTGTTTTGTCGTTATGATTTGGCGATAAAACAAAATAAATAAATCTCTTTAATATTTATTTCTATCTTTCCCTTATTTTCTCGGTCACATCCAGCCTTCCCGTGCTGAGCTCGAGACAGTCGAGAGTTCGAACCTCCCGATGTTTGTAGCCCCCAGAATTGCACGTGTGCAGTACTCTGATGCACACAGCCGTACCGTGGGACGTAGGTACGGGCCGGAGGCGGGCCCGTTACAATATAAATCGCAACTCAAACAAACGAAATAAAGGCATTCAAATTCCTAAAGTCAGTAAAACTATAAGTAATAAAATAATTACAAGGACGAGGTAATTATTAAATTATTATTAATCATTCACCTTATCTGTGCATGTTCGTGATGCTTTTATCCTTATTCAATAGTAGAACGCTAACGCTTGACAAAAAACGAGGATCGCAAAATTATTCCTGATATAACGGGTTCAACATTCGAAATTATTCAACATTTAACGGGTTCTTTTAATAAGGACTTAAGGAAAAATTTAATTTTATCGAGAGTATGATAGTTCTTATCCATGGATGTACACTCCCCTTCACATACTTTTGCGCACCTCGCGCAAAAATTGAAAGAGCTAAAAAGTTTTATTGCTCAGCAGCAAAACGTCGTAGCTCAAAAAATCCAACGGCATTCGAAAGAGCAGATAAAAACCTTCGAAATATTCTACTACGAAATTAAAAAAGTGTTAAATTGAGTTTTTTATAAGTATTAGAAAGAGTTGAAAAACACAAAAAAATCTTGCCTTTTTGACCCGCTGCTAATTTAGTTCCCGTAATGGTAGCTTACAAAGTCCAACGGAGTTGAAAAGGTAATTGATTCAACTTTAAAATGACGGGTCGAACGTTTTTTTAGGACGTTTTATAATAAAGTTACACCATTTTTTATAAAAAAAATACGTTTCTTTTAAATGAGAATAATTAAAAAATTAAAAGACATAGAAAAAAACTTCAGCAATAAAAAAAATTTGTTTTCACTCATTGAACATATTTCTGCAGCTATGTATGTCATTTAGAACTTAGGATGCAAACCAACGCTTGGATTAGCTATATTGAAAGAAATAAGATATAACACACTGATTTAAATTCACTGAAATTAAATTCAAGTTTATTATTTGCTATACTCTTTACATTTATTTGATACAATAGAATGCTAAGAGTTAAATTTATGTAATAATTAAATTCATTATATAAGGAAAAGGAAAACTAATATTTTAAGTGAAATGTCTTAAGAATCCTTTATTACCTAGTTTTTTCTCTATTAACTTAAGATTTCTACAGAGTTACTCTTTCACACTTGGTGAGATTTCACTAAGTATACTCCCTTATGATATTAGACGTCCTCAGATTATAATAAAATAATGTTTATTATCTTCTCCAGTTTTGATCTACAAATTATAGTTCCAATAAGTGCTTTCCTCAAAAGTACTCCTTTTCATTGATATTATAATTCTCTCAATTCTTTGAGAAACCGTTCTCAGGTGACATATGTAAGTCTGTTGTACCCACAGATAATACTTGAGTGTAAGAGCATCAAACCCTTAACTATCCTACGATAGTGCAGGAACTTTATTTAGTTTATTTTTGTCAGGTGGTCCTTGATGTTAGTGACATATAATTTTGGTTTCGCTCATATAACTAAGTACTCAGCTTTTTGTTAATTTTACTCTCCCAGTTATTGTGTTAGTATTATATTCACCTTTACCGTTTCCTGAGTGACTTCTCTGGAGGACTCGTACAGAATGGTTGTCATCCTTTATTTCCTCGAACCGTTCATTACCAGTTGTAACTATTTTTTATATATCTCGCGGAATTAACATGTAGATAGGGAATGAGATCAGAGGAATTTACATTAACGGATGGAACAATATATATGTATCAATTCAAATCAAAATAGATTTTATTTAATCAAAGAATTAAACATAGGATATTTGTGTGCATTTATTTACCTAAAAGATATCAAATCCCCAATGGAGTCGCCCTTTCGCCACCTTCGATCTGTTGCCACGTCCGGATCCCCGCGCTCACTGCTTATCACATAACCAGGATACCCGCACTACACTCCAATCGTAATTTATGAATTATTAATTTATACTTAAGTTATGGCTTGCACCGGATCCGGCGTGCGACCTCTCGGATCGCGGAGATCGGCGAAGGTGTCCTTGGTGAGGCGGGGCGCGATGATGTCCAGCGGCGAAAGAGGTCGAGCGTTTGCGCCGCGGCCTATTTATGTGGCCAATGCGCTCATTGCGCAGATTTGCCAATTCTGCGAACTAGGCGCAGCTTAGCCCCCCAACCTTGACCATCAGTCTGATTTGTCAATCTCATTACATAGTATAACATATTACTACAACGCCTCCTTGGGGTTACAGTTCATAGTTATACCGCTAGGTGTCTTATCAATGATTTTAATTATTATTTATCATCTCAGTTTGATATAAATTATTCATTGCTAGAACTCTACTTTACCGACTCTGACAAGATAAATTGGTAAGAGTAAAAATAATTTAATTCAAAGGAAAAATATTTGACTCGACTTGGATTCGAACTTCGGCTTCTTAGGCACCATCCTGGTTATTCTATCCACTGTGCCAACCCGCCGCACATATTGCTCCGTCTCTTATTGTAAAGCCAATCATACGCCTTCTATTATATTCTATCGTTTTACATTAATTCTCGCGCCACACACACACACTAGCTAACGAGGCTCTACGTAACATTTTCAATTGGTTTAAAAAAATAAAACTTTAAAACAGTCAATCAGTCCTATTATTCCCGGAATCCTGTTAAAACTTTGAAATCTATACAGATTAAATTATGTAATAAATTAACTTAGAATTAAATAAATATTAATATGATAATAAACATTATTGCAATTGAGTCTCGTAAGAGCAGTCGTACAGTTAAGACGTGTTTGTAAACGCTCTCCGCAGTACGATACGTAAATACGAGTGCCAAATTATAAGTATATTAACATGTATAATAATCCATTCAAAGCATTGGGTTCAAATAAATCTTAGTAATAATTAAATTATTTTCTGCACTGTGTCTCTGACAACAGAGAACGTGCAAATAATATTCAAAATGTCTACACAGCAGTTCAGTTCATTCTCCAGTTAGTGCAGCAAGAAAAAACAGCAACTAGAGATCAAGCTGTCATAATTGATGCCATAGAAGGACATTCAGTTCAAGAATATGCCATAGCCTTGGCGGAAATAGTAAATCCCACGGACATACGTTATGTATCGCGCATAAATGGTTCCAGAATCTGTTTTTATTTAAGTAAAAAAGAAATAGTGGATGAATTGATAGAAAATAAAACGAAAATCAAAATCGGAGATGAAATGATTGAAATAAAACCGTTAATATCTAAAACGAAGCGAATTATAATAACAAATGTGCAACCTTGTATTCCATCATCCCTCATTATGGATGAACTAAAAAAATTAGATATTGTGCCTGCATCATGGATCACGACAATGAGGGCCGGAATATACATCGGGGCCTTGAATCACCTACTAAGTTTTAGAAAGCAAGTGTACTTAAATCCTGAAGACGTTACAAAAATTCCTCCTCATATTCGAATCACGCATAAAAATATTAACCATTGGATTTACTTCTCATCAGAAAAATTAACTTGCTTCCTCTGTAAAGAGGAAGGTCATCTTGTAAAGTACTGCAAAAATTCAGAAATGCACGGAATGCAGGTTACTACCGAATCGCAAACATCTAATGGATTAACAGAAAGTGAAATCCCTACTGATAAAAACAGCAACAATCCGGAAGAATCATGCGACTTTCCCGCATTAGCACTACGCTACAGGAGCTGGATAGTGCAGTGCAAGTAAGTAAAAAGACTACACAGAAACCCAAAAAGAAAAAAGAAAAAAAGGATAAGAATGAATCTACAGTCGACTATATAACCCAGTTAGAACCAGCCAAAACTTTCTTACAGGCTAATGAAGGTAAATACCCAATTACATACGAGCAATTTCGAGAATTCTTAGTACATACACGAAGCACACGTAATGTTACAAATGCCGCATTAATGTATACAAGAGATCAGACCGCGCTAATAAACATGCTTACCGACGCATATCCTCATCTTACTGACAGAAATATTAAAAGCAGAATTACACGCATTAGAAATATTTTGCAAGAAAATAATGAAACACCAGCAGGCCTCTCTACAGATGACACTTACAGTAATGATGAAAACGATTTATTTAACACATAATTAATGACTATCACTGCGGCTGAAAATAAAATTAACATATATTCTACGCTAAAGATACTTTTCTGGAACACAAGGAGCGTAAAACAGAGAGAAAGCGAACTACACAGTATATTAAAGAAAGTTGATATTTTCATATGCGTTGAAACCTGGCTCTGACCAGAGGAGAATTTCGAAATAACGGAATTTTTCACTTTTCGGCAAGATAGAAATAATATAAAAAGAGGCGGAGGAATTTTAATGCTGATTAAAAAAAATATAGAGTATACACAATTGAAGAATATTTTATCACCGGACAGCTCTGTAGAACTATGTGGTATTCATATCACTAGTACAAATCCAGAAATTGATATTGTTGCGTGCTATAGAACTCCCGGACAGTCACTTTCTTCATCTAAGTGGAATAATATTATTGAGAATATTTCCAGCAAACCAAATTGTCTCTTTTTAGGTGATTTAAATGCGCATAACAAATTTTGGAATTGCGACAAAAATGATGCAAATGGTATACGATTGCTGAATGCCATTCAAGATCACGATCTTTTTCTGCATAATACAGAAACCAAAACATACGTGAATCTCTATAGCAGTAAAAAATCAAACTTAGACTTAATAATTTCTACGACTACAATAGCAGACAAAATTCATTACGCAATCCATGATGACACCCTCGGCTCAGACCACTTTCTGTTACACATTAGTATAGAACTGGGAAAAAATTATTACGAAAAAAAATCTTTTAAATTAAAATCACTCCGGGCAGACTGGAAAAAATTTCAGTTGGATCTTGAAGAACGATATAAAGAATTTTTCTGCGCCAATTACGATAACAAAAGTGCGAAAGATAAGTATAATTTTCTGGTAGACATAATAACAGAAACTCTAAAACTAAATACTCCAACGAAGAAAATAAATAGTAAAATTAAACAAAATCCCGTAGCCTGGTGGAACGAGGAGTGCAACAGAGTTAAAAGAATTAGGAAAGCGGCTTTTAAAAAATGGGAGTTCAGTAAAGAATTAACGGATCTGATTGAATATAAAAGAACGGCAGCAATAGCAACAAATACTTTTAAAAACTGTAAAAAAGAATATATCAAAAATTTCGCTGAAAGTTTAGACATGAAAACTAATTATAAGTATGTTTGGAATAAAAGCAAAGTATTAAAAAATAAATGGATTAAGACTAGGCCTATAAACTGCCCAGAAAACTTGCAGATGCATGGAAACATAAAAAAATCATTAGATGAAATCAGTCCTCCTTGGGCGGCGACGGATCCCGATTGGCTACCCGACTGTATTCAAAATAACTTTTTTGATCGACCTTTCAGTCTTCTAGAACTTAATGCAGCAATAGCAGCGAGAAATATACGCTACAGCCCAGGAAGAGATGGTATCGACAATGAAATTTTTACTAAATTACCTATAAATTACCATATACTTTTGCTAGATATATATAATGAAATGTTCAGAACTGACTCATATCCGCTCACATGGAAGGAATCCTTTATACACTTTATCAGCAAACCTAATAGTGACAGTGTTAGACCCATTTCTCTTACATCATGTGCTTGTAAATTATTCGAAACGCTGGTAAAAAATAGACTGATGTGGTGGTGTGAGAATACTAAAGTTCTACCAGATAGTAATCCGGCTTTAAGAAAGGACGTTCATGCGCAGATAACCTTACAAATTTAGCGACCGAAATCAATTCAGCATTCATAAAACGCAAAATTCTGCTGGCGGCCTTTCTTGATGTACGGGGTGCGTTCAATAATGTCGTGTCTGAGATTATGTTAAATAAATTGGCCGAAATTGGTTGTTCAGCAAATCTTGTAAAATTCGTTAAATTCATAATAAGAGATAGAATTATTTTTACTGAAAGTACAGGAAAAACAGGTAGACATATAGGCAAAGGGGTTATGCAAGGCGGAGTTTTAAGTCCACTATTATACATTATATACGTAAAAGATATCACGAATAACTCGCCTAAAAGTGTTAAAATATCTCAGTTCGCTGATGATATAGCTATGTATGTAAGCCGAAATCCGTTTTTGAAAAGCCAAAATATTTTACAAAAATCACGGAATACTATAAAGAATAATCTTTACGAATTGGGTTTAGATCTCGCACCAGAAAAAACAATCCTAATAAACTTCAATAACAAAAACATAAAACCTGGAGAAACAGAAATTACTTTAGATGGAAATATTATAAAATCTAGCCAAAAAGTCCGATTTCTTGGAGTGATCTTTGATTATAAACTTTCTTTTTTCCAACACATAGAGTCTGTAAATCAGAAATGTTTAAAAGCAATAAATATAATTAAATACCTATGTGGAAGCTGGTGGGGCTCTCACCCCGATACTCTTATAACGTTCTATAAAAGTTTTGTGCGGTCAATTGTAGACTACGCAAGCTTCATTTACTTTCCTAGTCAAAAAACGTACATTAAAAAAATTGAAAAGATCCAACTTTCGGTACTTAGAAAGGCAATGGGTTACCGAATTAGTACGCTAACAAATATTATACTGGATGAATCAAAAGTTACCCTACTTGAAGAAAGATCTAAATTTCTCGGAAAATGTTTTATTAGTAAAACGATATCTAATCCCAATTCTGTAACGAATCTAAATATTGAAAGGTATGTGACACTGCTAAATAAAAATCAAAATAAATTAGAAAAAAAGCTCAAAATTATCAATCATTGTATTCCCTACTGCAAAAAATCACGCGATAAATCAAGTGATTTGTCAGGTGATAAATCAGGTGATAAATCGTGCTACGTGCTCGCACATACATGAATTACGCGTGTGTTGGTACCACATAAATTCACATAAACTACATTAATGTCATCTAATCGTGATACGTGTTCTTGCATTTTGACTTTTTCGTCAGCAATGAAAAATATGAAAATAAGCCGCATTATGCTCTGTGACTAACGATACGTGCATTTTAGTGGAATCCATAAATGAAAACGAGCCGTCGAATAACAAACCTTTAACCAACACTGGATATTTGAACTGGCTAGTAGAAGAAAAAGGTTTGAATATTTCATCAGTCATAGAGGAAGAGAAAATCATCAATTTGAATTGGCCATTCAACTGCAGCATTAGTACCGCTTCCAAAAAAAAATAAAATTATAAAATACAAAATTCGAGCATCATCCAGCTAAAATGATACGTGTAGATGGTAAGTAATATATTATGGATATACAGGGTGTTCGAAATGTTCCGGACCCCCCACTTATAACATAAAGTAAGCATTTTGGAAAAAAATGTTAAATACAAAAGTTGTTAAGTTTTGAAGGTTGAACTAAATGATGACCTTGGATTTGTTATTGGTTATCATTTTTAAGGTCATTTAAAGGTCATCTTCAGTTTTTTAAATAGGGACCCCTATTTTTTATTTCAGATTCTGAAAGAGCACAAAATTTTACATCTGGATATGTACCCACGTTATGGCTCAAAATGACCTACAGAGGTCATTTAGTGGTTAAATGATTATTTAGTAGCAGAAAGCCAAGAAATCCCGATTATTAAGAACTTTGAGCGTATCTGACCAATACTAAAGTAATTTGATTTTGCAAGACAAACTTTATGGTGGCGTTAAATTGACATTGCCCTTGATTTTCAAGGTCATTTGAAGGTTAACTTTAGTTTTCCAAATTAAGCCTCCTAGTTGTAATTCTCCATTTTGCACCAGCGCTAAATTCTGCATTAGGATTGTAGAAGGTATAATTGACACTGGCGTAAAATAAGCCTTAGGCCAGACAACCACATAACTCGGGCGAGAAAATGATAAATAAAAAAATGTCTAATCAAAATAAGCCTTAGGCCCAACAACTACATACCTCGGGGGGGGGAAAATGATAAATAAAAAAATGTCTAATCAAAATAAGCCTTAGGCCCAACAACTACATACCTCGGGGGAGAAAATGATAAATAAAAATTGTCTAATCAAAATGAGCCTTATTGCTCAGGCACGGGAGGTACAACTAATTAAGGTAACATCATGGGTGATCCAGCCAACTAAGGCAAGACCATCGGCGGCCCAGCCTACTAAGACAAGAACACTAGCGGCCCAGTCAGCTAAGGCAGGACTATCGGCGGCCCAGCTAACTAAATCAAGACAGTGGACTATTCGCCCAAACTGAATTTTTTTAAAATGTCGTTGACAGGAACTTTTTACAACAACTGTTCAAATTGTTGCCCATTAACAGTTTGGCAATGTTCTAACCGATTGTAAAAGGCTGCAACAACATTTCGCAAGATTTGCTGAGGTATCAAGTCTATTTCATCAGTGATTCTTTGGCGTAATTCATCCAAGTCACGTGGTTTTTTAACATAAACTTTATCCTTCAAGTATCCCCAAAGGAAGTAATCAAGAGGCGTTAGGTCTGGGGACCGAGGTGGCCATTCAATTGTACCTCTCCGCCCAATCCATCTATCATGAAATGTTGCATCTAAATATCGGCGAACATGAATAGCGTAGTGTGCAGGAGCACCATCCTGTTGGAAGTAAATTTCGTCCAGATTTCCACCCGTTAAATTCCGTATAGCAGGTATAATTTGGTCTCAAAGCATGTTTTCATACAGTGCAGCATTTAAATTACCTTCAATAAAGAAAGGGCCAAGTACTCTTCCATTAAATATGCCAGCCCAAACATTTACTTTTTCAGGATGTTGCGTGTGGTCCGCTCTCATCTAATGTGGATTGATGTTACTCCAGTATCGACAATTATGTCTGTTCACTGTTCCGCTTAACTCAAACGTGGCTTCATCAGAGAAAACAATGTTATTGAGGAGCAAAGGATCATCAGATATCATTTGCATCATTACATCACAAAACTCTACCCTTCTATCAAAATCATCTTCAGATAATTCCTGTACCAACTTTAATTTGAAAGGATGCCATTTGTTGAGTTTCAAAATTTTGTGCGCAGATGCAGTTCCCATTTCATGCTGTTGTGCACAACGTCTGATGCTGCAATGGGGGTCCTCAATAAATCATTGTAATACGTCTAAGCTCTTTTCATCATTAGACGATGATTTGGATCTACCTGATTTAGGACGATCTTTAATACCACCTGTCTCTTCAAAACGTCTAATTGTACGAATTACGGTACTTTTTGAAATAGGGTTGTTTTCTTCAACTCTGAATGTTTCATTGAATAAACGCTGTACCTGTTTGTAACCTCTCTCTTGATCACCCCACCCTCGCATCATCAACAAAGATATTCTTTCTCGTTCAGTTAGATGTGCCATTTTTCACTACGATTAAAAGTACAATTATTGAAAATTAATACAATTATCTGAATTTCGAAGTAAGAGAACTTCACTTAACTCTTGAAAACAGAAAAGTAAATAGGAGTAAACAATTGTTAATTAACAATTATAAATGAACTGATTCCTAAAAAGAATAGTGAGCAAAATCTTCTAAGGTACAAGTAACGATCCTGAAAATGCTATGAATCATGCGTAGAAACTCGTAACCCTTGCAAAAAATTATTGCAATAAAAACTGTTCATGTAAAACGGTTAGATTATTTTGCTTTTGAAATTAATAACCCCCAAGTGTCCTATGTAGATCATTTCGAGCCATGACGTGGATATTGTACATATCTCCAGACCTAAAATTTAATGCTCCTCCAGAATCCGGAATAAAAAATGAGTCCCTTTTTAATAAGCTGAAGATAACTTTCAAATGACCTTAAAAATGAAGGCCAATTTTAAAGTGACCATAAAGTTCGTCCTAGAAAATCAAATTATGTACTTTAGTATTAAAGTACGAAATTTTTTTTTTCTTTTCGTCAAATACACCCAAAGTTCTTAATAATCGGGATTTCTTGGCTTTCTGCTACTAAATAATCATTTAACCACTAAATGACCTCTGTAGGTCATTTTGAGCCATAACGTGGGTACATATCCAGATGTAAAATTTTGTGCTCTTTCAGAATCTGAAATAAAAAATAGGGGTCCCTATTTAAAAAACTGAAGATGACCTTTAAATGACCTTGAAAATGATAACCAATAACAAATCCAAGGTCATCATTTAGTTCAACCTTCAAAACTTAACAACTTTTGTATTTAACATTTTTTTCCAAAATGCTTACTTTATGTTATAAGTGGGGGGTCCGGAACATTTCGAACACCCTGTATATATATTTATTTATTTATTTACTCTTGTCAAGTAATTGTTTGTACAAAATTCCAACTGTAAGCTTTCCTTGTTCATTTCTATATACGATGGGTCCATGGGAGAATAATTTTGAGCATATAAGTATCTAGAGTAAAGAAAGTCACTTGACAAGTTATAATAGGAATACATAAGACTCGAAGGGAAAATACAATGTGTACAAGACAAATAATTGTAAGCGCATAAAGATATTCACTCACAGAAGAATATTTTCTCTTAACTTTCTTTTCTCAAGATATTTAGAGGTACAATGATTTTCTCATGTATTCCGTACAAAAAATTAGTAAATCTTAAAAAAATTGACACTGGTCAATATAATTTCTTTTTTTTGAGTCTTGTATTCCCTTTTATAGCTTGTCAAGTGATTTTTTTTTACAAAATACTAACTGACTTTCCTGTTGATTTTTTTAGCCGATGGGCCCATTAGAGAACATTTTTGAAAGTATAAATATCTGGAGAAAAGAAAGTCACATGCTAAGATGTAAAGGGGATTACAAGACTCAAAAAAAAAAAAAATTATATTGACCGGTGTCAATATTTTTATCATTTGCTAATTTTTATACGGAATACATAATTAAGATTATCCTTGTTGATTTCTTTATACGAAGGGTCCAGATGATAAAAATATTTACAACGGTCAATCCAATTTCTTTCTTTGGTTCTTGTATTCCCTTTTATAGCTTGTTGAGTAACTTTCTATAGTCTATAGATACTTATATGTTCAAAATTTGTTGCCTATGGACCCTTCGTATAAAAAAATGAACAAGGAAAGTATTCAGTTGGTATTTTGTACAAAAAAACACTTGTCAAGAATAAAAATATATATACACATATATATACATGTGTACACATCCACAGTATATTACTTAACACCTACAGCTATCATTTTAGCTGGATGCTGATCAAATTTTGCATTTTATAATTTTATTTTCATTTTGGAAGCTGTACTAAAGTCGCAGTTGAATAGCAAATTCAATTGACAATTTTCTCTTCTTCTACGACTGATGAAATATTTAAATATTTTCCTTTTACTAGCTAGTTCAAATATTCAGTGTTGGTTAAAGGTTTGTTATTAGATGGCTCGGTTTCATTTAGGAATTCCACTAAAATGCATAAATCGTTGCTCACCGAGCATAATTTAACTTCTTTTTTTATTTTTGCCATTGCTGACCAAAAAGAGCAAAATGCGTGGGCATTAATGTAATTTACGTAAGTTTATGTGGTACCTCACAAAACACTCGCGAAATTCGACAATTTATATCGACAGGAAATGGTCCAAAACGCGTTAAAAACATAGTTCTACAAAAAAAAATTTTTCAAGGACTTAGACGATTTTTAGAATTTCGGACGTAGTTTTTTTTCTACCATAGTCAGATGACGTTTTGGCGTGATTTATCACCTGATTTATCACCTGACAAATCACTTGATTTATCACGTGATTTTTTGCAGTAGGGTTAAGACTGTACACGATAACTACAAAGAGCAGCACATGACATATGACATATACGAACTGGACTATGCGACAGTATATTCTAAAATTCCAGTGGACACAGAGCTGGGTACCGAGTTAAAAAATGCCAAAAATCCGAACGTTATGCTAAATGCCTTTTTAGAAGAACAACGCGTAGTAGCAATATATACTGATGCAAGCAAGGGTTCGGAATTTCCCTATGTAGGCTCCGCGTGCGTTTGTCCAGAGCTGAATATTGAAATTAACCAGACACACAATAAAAATATGTCGATAAACACAGCCGAAAACATAGCGTTACTAAATGCTGTAAACTTAGCTCTGCAAAATCCCGTTCATAAATTTATTATTTTCTCCGACTCTCTCAGCGCGGTACTCAGCTTAAATTCCTACAAATTTAAAATCACATCAAACATATATAATCTAAAAATCAAAAGTAAACTCATAGAAAATCCAAACTGTAACATTAAAATTTATTGGATTTCAGCCCATAGAGGTATAAATGGAAATGAAACTGCGGATACATTAGCAAAGAAAGCTGCTAATAATATTGAAATATCTGCAGAAGCCGGAAAAATTCCTTATACTGACTTTTATGAAATTTACAGAAAAACAGCGAGAATAGAAACAAATAATCAAAATCAATCTCAAAGCTCTGTAAAAGGAATACATTTTTTTAAACATTTTTATTTTAATAAAAAGAAACCACGGTTTGTTTACGCTACTCTTACACGACGACACATTGTAACGATCAATAGATGCAGAAGCGGTCATTACAATCTTGCTGCCTCGCTGGCCAGAATAGGTATAATAAAAGATGCTAGATGCATATGCGGCTGTGAAAGCGAAGATTTAAACGATTTACTATGGCAGTGTCCAGTGTACGAAGACATAAGAAAGGAGCTGATAATGAGATTAAATAAACTTAATTTCTTTCTTCCTCTAAATATAGATACAATTATAGCACAGCCTCATTTAAAAGCGAGCGTAATAATATGTAAATTTCTTGATAAATGTAACCGATATGTATAAACAAGTATAATTTTGTAAATTGGCGTAATAATGAATATATCATATATTGTCTGTTAATATGTATATTGTGAAAATATGTATGCTTTATAAGTCCGAGAAGGGCTTCTAGCTTAATAAAAAAAAAAAAAAAAATTATTGCAATTAAAATATCTGTCTTGTATGAGGAGCCGTTCCATTCTTGTAGTTGGCAAGCGTACATAACGATTTGTTAATAATAATATTGCCCTTAAGAGGAAGTCGGAGTCATAGTAGATTCCGACGTTACCAACTGATATCTTCAACGGCGTTCTTTGTTTTTCTCATCAATTACTGCATAAAATTATGTAAGATTTTGTAACTGTACTTCAAATCAATAACAGAATTGGGGATAACTCATATTTTAGTAAAATATGCAACAAAAAACTAAATTATAATTTGATAAAACAAAATTCAATTTTTTTAAAATCATTTAAAAAAATAAAAGGCTTATTTTCATAATATTTTGTGACGCGAGGTACTATCGGGTACCTGCGCGCCGTCGCGAGCCTTCGCGGCGCGAGGGAGAGTTAGGCCGTGGCGCGCGGGAGCGGCAGCCATTTTGGAAGCTCGCGAGATGCTCTCGAGCCGTCGGCGACGACGGACACGTGCGCGAGCGGACCACCCGGTGATCGAGCGGATCGAGAGGAAGCGAGCGACAAGGACGTGCGAACACGGAAGCAGCCGAGGACGAGCCAAGGCTGCATCCTTTGTAAGTACCGCCCGTGATTACTATCGAGTGCGGGCGTGTACCGGCGAGGAGTCGAGGAGCGCCTCGACTCCCTGGTGTTGACAGTGTTCTGCGGACGCGGGGGACGTATCCCCAGCTCGTCATTTTTCTCTCTCTCTCCCTAGTTCGCGGTCGCGGACTCTCGTGCGGTGGGAGTCGCGGCTCTCGTGGAAGAGTCGCTGCGCGGTGCGATATCGGTACCTCGAGCACGAGCTCGAGGTCGGGTTCGTGAGTCGTCGCGCGAAACGGGTAAGCGACCCGTTCCTTCGTGTGTGCGTGTGCGTGTGTGTACACGCAGGGCAGGCAGGCGGCCTGCTCTCGAGTGCGGTGCTTATTTACGTGGAGCAAGGTCGCGCTCTGCGTAAACATCACCGATCGCGAATCGCGCGATCGGCCGGCGAACTCTCGGCGCGGCCGAGAGTTTGTAAGAGCGCGCGCGCTTGCGTTCGCGCGCGGCTCACTCGGCAACACTCGGGCGTGTTCGGAGCAGTCGGCTCGCACGCCCGACAGCTACTAACCTTTCGAGACGCGATTATTGTAATTTCTTTTACGGAGGCAATAAAGGCCTCCGACTTGCAATTTTACTTGACCGCGTTATTCTTTCGAGTAGTCTGCGGGACTACTCGACAAACCCTCCTCGTCCTTAAATCTCCCGGATACCGCCACTCTATCGTAGAGCTGAGCGGCCGGCATCAGCTGGCGTCAAGGAGGACGACAGACACGCGAACGCGAGGAGCGCATTCGCGCAACAGCACGCGAGTACAAGAAGTGAGAGTACAGGCGTACTCTCACGTTGTATACGGGTCGCGGCGACGTGTATTCGCCGTCGGGTGCTCGCGCGCACCCCGATGTAAGGACCTCGAGGGGCACTCGTACGGGCCCCATTGCACCCATCTTGCGGAGACAGGTCTCCTCCGCGAGGTGAAATCAGAGCAAACAGCCCCGTTAGAAAATATATAATTTTATCAAATATTACATTAATATTAAAGTTTATCTTATTTATTTTATAATTTACAAGAAATTTGGTTTATAATAAGAGATTTTTATCATTTTTTATTATTTTATAAACATGTTATTGTACAAATAGTAATTAGTTATAATAAGTTTAAAACAATATATTCGACAAATGATTTAGTAAATGGACAATCAACAATTTTTATAAAAGCTAAATTGTTTTTTTTCGACTTTGTAACCCAACAGTTTATTGCAAATTGTAGTAGCTGTGTTACATCTAGGATAAGGACAATAGGGTACATTTTTTCGCAAAAATAAATAAAGATGATTCACACAATTTAAAAGGTTATACATGTTACTTTTAAAAAAAGTTCAAGTGAAATGGCAATCTAATACTCTCCCTCTCCCTCTCCCTCTCCCCCTCCCTCTCCTCCCTCCCCCAACGAGCGAGGGAGACCTTATAAAACGTTAATTTCCGCTGAGAGAGGTTAGGAAGGAGTCGGCTGCCTTTTCGCGCGTACAACACACGCATAGACGAACACAGGCTCAACACCACCCCACCTTTGTACACACCGAGCATGTCAAAACAGAAGCGAGCAGACCATCATGCCCTCTTCAAGCGCAGGTACGTCTTCCTCTGCGACATGTGTCGTTTACGGCGGAGTATGTGTGAGACCCATCAACAAGTGCTCCGTTTGCAAGCGGCCCTGTCATTCTAAGTGTGCGTAGAGGAAAACAAACGCGCCGTCTGATGTGTGTCGCGCAATCACAACACCGAGCAATAAGGTAGCCGCTCGGGCGACAAGAAGCTCGGCTCGGGTTTGGGTTCCTAGTTATTCGACTGTAAGGCAGGATCGCAATGTGAATGGGGGAGGCGTTCTCCTTTTTGTTCGGAGCGACTATAGAGTAAAAATCCTAGAAAAATCTAACACTGAAGGACCAGGCAAACCTGCAATTCCAGAGTATCTTTTTTGTTCCGTGCAGAAGGGGGATGATCGCCCCATTCTCGTGGGGGTCATCTACAGACCACCTAAAATACAGATGCAACACGACTCTAATCTTTTTACTGTCTTACGTTCTCTGGTCTTGGAGTTTAGTCATAAAGTGATAATGGGGGACCTGAATGCTGACCTGTTGGCGACTTCGGACGATGCAAATACCATCAACCGTCTTGCCAGTTAGCTCTCCATGCATTTAGTGCCGCATGGACCAACACATAGAACATCTTCGTCTCACACGTGGATTGATTTGATTATGACTGACGACAACGACATAGTACTGAATTATGGGAATGAATGGATGCCACACTTCGGAAAGCATGGCTTATTAGACGTCACCATTGACATTCACAGTCCTGACCCTGTAAGAGAATCGTTCTCTTACAGGGATTACAACAGCATCATAGCTGACTCTCTGAATGAATTACTTTCTGAATATGATTGGAATACCATGAATTCCCTAGAAATCAACCTGGAAGGTGCTTTGTGTGCTATGAACACAAATCTCAATTTAGCTATTAATTTGTTGGCACCAATTAAACAGGTTTGACCAAAAAAGAAATGTGCTCCTTGGTTTGGTTCTCAGCTTAGGCAGCTTGTCAAAAAGCGAAACGCAACTCTCAGGAGTTAGAAGCGCACATCTGAGGCGTCGCTTCTTGATGAGTATCTAAGAATGAGCAGGGAGGTCAAGGAACACTTAAATTATGAACGGGACTCTTACATACAAAAACGTCTTGTAACATCTCTCGATGAGAATAAAAATGTATGGAAGGAGATGCGAAACCTTGGCCTTCTCCCAAAGCGAAGGGAGGAGGGGTCTCACGGTTTTACCCCAAGTGCCCTCAATGAGCATTTCACCGAGGTTTCATCCTCTCCCTCGGAAGACATAAACGAAGCTAACAACCTTATAAACACTGCGAGTGATGACGGTTTTAATTTCAAACCTGTCAATTTTAATGACGTGGTCTTAGCGATATCACATTTTTCCTCGTAGGCGATAGGAGAGGATGGAATCCCACAATCAGTGGTGGTACAGGCACTTCCCACCATCGGTGATTATATCGTGAGGATATTCAACTCCTCCTTTGCCAAGGGCATCTTTCCGCAGGCTTGCAAAAGGGCGCAGGTCATAGCCCTGCAAAAGAAAGTAGCCCCGACGAAAACCTCGGATTTTCGACCAATAAGGTTCTGGAAAAGATAGCCCATGACCAAATCACAGAGTATCTCAAAGAACAAAAATTACTAGATCCCTTCCAGACTGGTTTTCGTAAACACCACAGTACGCCGACAGCACTACTCTAACTGACGGACGATGGGCGTATGGCCATTGACAAAAGGAAGGTCGCTCTTCTTCTTTTATTCGATTTCAGTAAAGCTTCGATGCCATCTCCCCAGCTAAGCTTCTGGGAAAGCTGAGAGGTTTAGGGTTTACCAAGACGGCTCTTTATTGGATTAAATCATTTTTACAAGGCCGCTCTCAAATGGTTATCTCTGCAAAAAATGGAAATTCAGAGTATATTGAAACCAATCTGGGAGTTCCACAAGGGTACGTCTTGGGTCCCCTACACTTTTGTCTTTACGTCAATGACCTACAAAACAGACTTGACGGACCTGACATTAAGCACATTTTCTACGCAGATGACCTCCAGATATATCTTCATACTACAAAAGAGGATCTATTGGACGGACTGACTCGACTGTCTCTAGCGGCACAAAAAGTGGCGGAGTGGGCGGCGTGCTTTGGACTCCAGCTTAATACCGGCTAAACCAAAGCAATTTACTTTGGCTCAAACAGGAATGTGAATGACATTAACAGCAGAACACTGCCAGGTGTTGGGCTGGGGAACGGAGTATACGTTCCGTTCAGCACAGAAGTCACTAGCCTTGGTGTTGTATTAGACAATAAATTATCGTGGAAGCCGCAGATTGACTCCATCACAAAGAAAGTCAATAAAGCCCTTTATAGTCTGCGGTTTATACGGGGCTGCACCAATGAGGCACTATGCAGGAGGCTAGTTGAGTCTCTAGTCCAACCACATCTGGACTACTGCACGGTCGTGTGCTTAGACGCAACGGACGAACAGCCTATCCGACTGCAAAGACTAAGCAATGCATGTATGAGATACGTTTACGGAGTTAGGAGGGATTATCACATTCGCCCCTACAGGAGGCGATTGGGATGGCTCAGAACGGACTCCCGCAGGCTGTACTCCACAGCACTGCTATTATACAAAATTATCAGAATGAGGGAGCCTAGTTATCTACTTGATTTCTTTTCTGTGTACTCTCCGAGAGCTACTGCTAGGGGTGAAACTGGAGCCAGGGCATTCTAAGCACAGGGAGCTCGTTTATGGAACTTCCTTCCTGCTTCTATCCACCACCTGCCATCTTATACCGCTTTTAAGAGGATGCTGCACCAATACCTGTTGGCGATAGATCCCTAACTTCCAATATCAAATTTCATCTACACTGCTGGCACGGGTCCAGTGAACCTAGATCTACGTAAGTAATTTGACTGTGATATTTTTAATATCTGCAATAATTTAAGTATTCATATGTTTATTTATTATTTATTTATTTAATTGTAAATTGATTATTTCACCGGCTGTCTTTTGTAAAGATAACATTAAAGATAATCCTTACAAAGGAAATATGTTTTGTACATGTAAATTTTGACATAAAAGTTTCTGTACATGTATTTTTTTGCCAACACAAGCGAATAAAGGAATATCTAATCTAATCCAAAATCTCCCTCTCCCTGTCCCTCTCTCTCTCTCCCTCTCCC
The DNA here is from genome assembly GCA_018906775.1 of Sycophila sp. Sp_5. Lineage (NCBI taxonomy): Eukaryota > Metazoa > Arthropoda > Insecta > Hymenoptera > Eurytomidae > Sycophila > Sycophila sp. Sp_5. Next base: position 85,458 of record JACCID010000364.1, read on the forward strand.
TCGCCCTCCCTCTCCCTTCCTCTCTCTCACCCTCTCCCTCTCCCTCTCCCTTCCTCTCTCTCTCTCCCTCTCCCTCTCCCTCTACCTCTCCCTTTCCCTTTCCCTTTCCCTCTCCCTCTCCCTCTCCTTCTCTCACAGAATACGGTCTCGCGTATTCTCGGCAATACTCGAAGAGGCTGGCCCCTGTTATGCTGGTTGCCTCTGGCTACTCTTCGACTTGGTTTTTTAAGGAGATGGTGGTTTCTTTGTTACGACTGGCGTGGACGCAAATTACTCATAGTAGAATGTCTTTCTTTTTCAAGGAAAATTGTTAATAAAACGTCTTTAACAGATGCGGACAGATTTCTGTTTTAAGTAATATAAACTGCTTAATTGTGTCGAGTAGTTCGGCAAACTCTTTACCAAGAATTGACTGTATTTAATTGTGTGAAACCAATTTCTGCATAATTCTCAATTACGTAAAAAAAGTTTATGTATATGATAATCATTTAATAGAAATAATGTGTATTTAATCACATTTTAGATGTGTTTCTGAAAACACGGTAGTTGTGTAATTCTTTACACATGTCCTGTGTTTCATTGTGTTTTACACAAAAATTTTACACAAAGCACAACATTTTGAACCGTGTACACTCTTTGTTTGAGTAGATCGATAGTTTCTTAAATACCCGATAACGCGCGTCGACATTAATTCGTTTATGATGCATCGTATCTTAGAGGAGGACACTCTTGATAACACACTTCTCGGACAGCTGTCTAAGCGAATCATATTGGGTTTTATGCAAAATAGGGCCTTCGACGGAAACCAACAGATGAACCCCTACAGTTTTAAACACTTTTCAATAGTTTTGAGATAGTCACGCTGTATACATCTACGGTTAAGGTACTCTACTATCTTCGGTAACAAATCCATCATCATCAATGAAAAAGCAGAAGAGCCAAATTCGCAACCCATTGTGCTGTAAGAAGAACTGATGCAAAACAAAAAAGCAAACGTTGCGCACTGAGTTGGTATCGCGATGCAACATACCTCCTTCGAAGGTCTCACGACGTATACTCCACTCATCCACCTTCATATCAGAAATCTCACGGAGAACGTAGATTCGATCAATCGCGTTATCGACGCCATAATCGAATAGCTACATAATTATCTTGCCAACGACACCGATGAACAAAGCTAAATTAAGAGGGTCAGAAATACCACAAAGGACATCAAAGTCTTCAAACAATATCTTGCCACCCACTTTGCAGCTATCAGCGGGCATGTCGAAAGTAACGTAGATTAATGTTTATTATAATGAAATATTTGGAGCAAAAGAAGTTCTTGCATCAAGAGATTTTCGACATATATTACTAATTGTTCCATCTGGGAATCGAGTTACTGAGAGTTAAGGGAAATTATAAAAAGTAGGTATACTGTGATAAAATTTTAAATGTATGTCATTAAAGAAAAATAAAAAAATTTCGGAAAATGATATCGAATTCAAATTTTGGCTTTTAAATGTAGGCAATGGAAGTTTTTTTACCAATTATGATCGAGAAAGTAAAGTAACAAAAATCCCAAAAACAATTATACCAACGAAAATATTATAGATGAAATTTTTGGATACTTAAAAATATGAAAAATCGACATTTTTATGAAAGTGTAATTTTAACTTCAAAATCGTATAACGATAAAATCTTATAAAGATACAGTCTATGAAATATTTAATCATTGACATAGCAGAAAACGATAATAATGAGCATTTAGTGCTTAATTTAATAATGAAAATTTTAAATTGAAATAATAGTTTTAAAATAAAATAATGGTTATAAAAAATTATTTTATAGAATTTGACTGGACAAGCGGAGCGAGTAGGGGAGTACCCCCCTAGTATATATATATATACACGGTGTTCAAACAATAACTGGCACGACCAGTATATCCGTGTCCAGAATCGCATTAGAATGTCTTTTTTCCCTTTGCGATTTTTCGTAATTATGGCTAATTATCGAGTTATGGTTACTCAAAAACTCCGATAATTAGCCAATCAGCGCACGGACGGGCGCTGGTGGGTCCCTCGTTCCCCTTCGTTCGCTGCTCCGAAGCTTCACCATGCCCCCCACTTCGCAGGCCCGTCGGCGCACCGACACGCACGCAAACTCACGCGGCACCGAAAAGCGGGCAAACTGCTCACCTCTCTCGGGGATCTGTAGGTTGTATGGTGCTCCCTCGGGTATCTGAAAACCTACAGATCCCCGAAGGAGAAGCAAGTGAATCCGCCCGCTTTTGCCCATTTCTTTGCTATAACGGTCAAAGGCAGGCACACTGCTTGCTTCTCCTTCGGAAAGCTGTATGTTTTCAGATCCCCGAGGGAGAAGCAAGCGAGTGCGCCCGCTTTTGCCCGTTTCCTAGCTGTAACGGGCAAAGGCGTGCTCACTGCTCGTTTCTCGCTCGCAGATCTGAATACTTACAGATCCCCAGGGAGAAGCAAGCGAGTGCGCCCGCTTCTGCCCATTTTTTTTTGGTGTAACGGGCAAAGGCGGGCACACTGAGTAGGTAAACCAGGACAGTTCTGGCTCACTTCCGGCAAAAGCAAGGAGAGTTCTAGCTTTTTACCCGCCTTCCTCCAGTGAGCTAAAACTCCCTAGCTTTTTGCCCCCCAGTGAGCTAAAACTCTCCTAGCTTTTTACCACGTACAGTGAGCTAGAACTCTCCTAGCTGTTTACGTCCCTCCATTGAGCTAGAACTCTCGCAGCTACTCCGACCCTACGCAGACTACAACTATTACAGATTTTTGGTATTCCCTACCTTACCAACCTTTTTTTATTATTTTAATAATTTTTTATTATTAATTATTAAATTATTTACTAATTAATAATCAATTATCGATTTTTCAAAAGAAATCAAGGAGAAAAGACTCTCCCACGCGGGGAACCGAACCCCTGTTTCCCTGGCGCTAGGCCGAGTCCTGTACTAGACAACAAGTGGAGCATGCTGTGGCTATGTTAGGTGCATCGCTCTTGCGCGTTTACGTACGCCCCCTAGTGGATTTGTCTGTAAGATGTCAACGCAAGATGGCGTCGGCTTTCTCATAAATAAAATTTATACACACCCAGCATGTGAAAACAGAAGCGAGCAGACCCTCATGCCCTCTTCAAGCGCAGGTACGTCTTCCTCTGCGACATGTGTCGTTTACGGCGGAGTATGTGTGAGACCCATCAACAAGTGCTCCGTTTGCAAGCGGCCCTGTCATTCTAAGTGTGCGTAGAGGAAAACAAACGCGCCGTGTGATGTGTGTCGCGCAATCACAACACCGAGCAATAAGGTAGCCGCTCGGGCGACAAGAAGCTCGGCTCGCCTTGAAGGGGAAATAACCCGCGCGGTTCCCGCCAGATTTTGGGGTCTACGCACCGCTGACGTCACCGTCAGCACGAACGCGCGGAGCTCCCCACCTAAATTTGCGCTCGTTACTCCGGGTCAGCACAGAAGTGTCTGGCGGGACAGCAGCCCATCAGGCGCCTGCTGCTGGCTCTCTTGCTGTCGGTCAGGTTGCAGAGTTGCAGGCACTGACCGACACAGAGCAGACTAGTATAGGTGAATTCAAGTTAAGCGAAGCAGTGAGTCCGTGCCATAACAACACAATAAAGACAAAGGAGAGTTCCACATCTCTCCCGCTATTAGAAAATGACGCGTCAGATCCTCCGCTAGGAGATAACAGCCTAATGGGACTTTCCCATGTTTTAATACCAGTGAGCACAATGGAGCCCTTTTCTCAACGCTTCGACATGCTTAAGAAGCAGCTGGACGACCTTAAGTCTATCTTGGGGGGCGGCCCTGTTTCACACGCTGTTATCACTATTTCGACGGAGGGACCTGAGTGTGAAATAGCGAATTCAACAACCAGGGACTCCACCCTTAAGGATTTGATAGGCAACTAAAATGGAGTGTTGAAAGACACCAACAGTAATACTGAACTGCTGCTCAAGCGCGCCGAGGAACAAAATGATAACTTGCAGCTAGTACACGTTGCATTAGAGGGCTCCATTGCTGCTCACACCCAACTACCCTCTGAGGTACCGCAAGCTTTACCAGCCGGTGAGACTGAGGCTTGTTCCCCGCACAGAGTTTCCTCTCCTAGGCAGGGCTCCGGTGATGTGGGTGCTCGCGTTAGCCATGCGTCAACCAAAGGCTGCGAGGTGATCGTCAATGGGATATTCAGTAAGGGATCTGAGATCTCACCTGATGCTCTAGGCGATGTCGCTTTTGCGGTTCTTGGCACTGTCCTCCCTGCCTTGCGTAGAGAGGATATTGCTGATGTGCGCCCCCTAGTGGATTTGTCTGTAAGATGTCAACGCAAGATGGCATCGGCTTTCTCATAAATAAAATTTATACGTAGGAAATGGCGGAGGCCCCAACCCCGTCCCCACCTGTGAGGTACAACCAATAGTCTACCCCTCCATGATTTTCCTAAAGTTAGTTGCAATCCATTAGTTCCGCCGTAGTATTAAGGAGAAATTTGTTCACAAGTCTCACTTTATGGAGTGCACAACTGATACTGCATGCTCCATTGTGGTGACGACAGATGGTCACTATCTTAATCTTGTCCAGTGGTGGGAAACCCACTTCAGCTACATTTCGTGTTTCACACTTCAATTTGAAGCGTTGAAGTCAATTTTTCTTTAATGTTCCTATTGTATGGACTTTGACTGCATCCTGCAAGTTCTCGCGAAGTATAGTTCCTATTTGATTGTAAGGACCGTTTCCCTGATTCCAACTTAGTCCTACATGATAGTGACGTTCGAACCACTCATTTCCCCTCTTGTATTTATCCGTGAGTCTTCGCCAGGGAAAGGGTTTCTCGAACAATATAACGATAGGATCATGATTTACGTTCGGTGGAAGAATAGCGAGCTCCTTGAAGATGTAGTCATCGCCGGGCTGCTTAAAACCTTGCATATCCACTAGATATTCCATAATATTTTGCGACGTTGCATTGCAAGTCTTAACACCCAAGTGATTCGGCTCTCTCTCTCTCTGCGGGTCGTAAGGCTAAGAAGGCGTCAACGTTGAATAATTTATTTAACGTCGAACTTCTCTGTCCACCTTAGATCCACCAAAGTGACAGGTGTGGAGCAGACGACGCGCCACCACACCAGCCAGCCATACGTGCAGGAGAGAGAGCACGCGCGCGGATGCCCGCCCGAGCATACACAAGCCGCCGGAAGGTTGCCGATGCCGCGCCACCGGGAGGCAATCACGCCACTACAAAGCCGGCGGAGCCAAGCAGGAGACGACGACGGCTGGCGACGAGACGACGAAGACGACAACGGCTTGGCGACATTGCAGGCGACGATGGCCAGCTGAGCGGCGCCGCCATGTTAGCGACCACCGACGATGCCAACGCCGCCTGATGGGCATCTCCGCACATCACACAAACACGCACACACACACACACAACACCCGCGAGAATTACGACGCGCCGCGACTCCCCCAGGGTGCGCCGCGCATCTGTGGAAGGATGCACTCGGCCCGCGTGCAACACTTGGTCGAGCACGGACGACGCGTATGAGTGCGAGAGAGAAAGCGCGCATGCGAGTTGATGCGCGAGACGAGGCGGCGCGCGCGTATAGGCAAAAGAGAGAGAGAGAGCGCGCGAGGGCCGAGCGCAGCCAAGCGCGTACGGGAATGGACGACGAGGCGCGAGAGAGAAAGTTAGCGTGCGAGAGAGAGGAAAGCACGGCGAAGCGCGGGAGAGAGAGAGAGAGCGGCCGACTGTGCGCGTGACGTCACTGGCGCTGGACGAGCTCGGCGAGTCGAGCAGGCTGCCAACGTACGCGCAATAATTACGTCGCGCCGCGGTCGAATTTAACTCGCATTCACGTTCAAAGTAGGCGATATCGAGTGGCTGCTTTGACCTCGGTCAGCCAATCAACTCGCGTATCGTCGGTGCGGGCGGAAGTAGATCGGCGCAATTTAACGCAGACCGCGGAGAACACCTTTTGAGAAGGAAAAGCGCGTATTGAATTCGTGAGAGCGAGTGAGAGGGAATAAGGGCTAGCGTCGCGACGACGAAGACTTCCGCGACGCCACGCCATTCAGCCGAAAGCTAGCTTCGCAGCCGGACGCACTTTTGAATTTTTTTGAGTTAGAGTTGTCGCGAGAAGTAGTAGTAGTTGGATAGATTTTGGTTTTTAGTGACGGAGAATTCTTTCGAGACGGTGAGCCCCGCGTACACCCTCTCAAGGGTTTTCTTTCCACATAAGCATTGTATCTTCCTCTGAAATTCCCGCGACTGAAACTCGCGCCGCGCACACATACCAACGAAAAGTGTATTTCCCCAAGCCAGGAGGCAATATATTTTTGATAGAAAATTCGCAAGTGTTTTGTGTTTGATTTCTAAGTGTTGGGTGTGTTGTACGGTGGTGGGTGAAGCTGATTCTCAGCAAACCGTGAGTGCAACGGCTACATCGAGTGAGAAGCTGAGTCCGCGTCGTCGAAGTAGTGTAGTCATTCACCACGTGTCCGTGATAGTCTCGGGAGAAGCCCGTACCTTTGGAAAAGATATCTCAGCCGGAGCGAGGAGTTCATGACCCGGCGGCGTCTACAAGGCGCCTGGCGCTCAACAAATTAACATAAGTATCAAGGTAAAGAGGTTAAAGTTTATAAGTCGGAAGCAGTGGAGCGGAAAAGTGTATACAAGCAGTAAGCATAAGGATGTGAAAAAGGAGGCAGCAGAAGAAAAGAGGTAGAAGAGGACGCGAGGCGAGATGGAGAACAGAGAGGAAGAGAGAAGATGAAGAAGAGAGCATGGAGGTCCAGGAGCAGAAAGGAGGCTACCAAGGCCGCCGAACCGCTGCGCCGCTTGAGACCTGAGGGTAAGGAGTTAACGCTGAGGAAGTTGCAAGAAGGGGAGTCGACGAAGAAGAGGCCGAGTAAATGAAGAAGGTCGAAGCGAGAATAATGGAGAATAAAAGCGAGGGAGAAGTTGTAAAAAAAAAAAAAAAAAATGAATAATAGATCGAGTGAGGAAGTAGTTGGATGATACCCAAGGGGGTACATCCAGCCTAGGGGGGGCTGTGACAAGGTCGTCACCATACAGTCCCCTCATCCAGCTGTAAAGCCATTTTACGGGGATTCTATTCTTAACACCTTCCTTTCAGAAGGTGCAAGGGTAAGTGACCAATGGTCTGACGAGACTAAAGCCCGTCCAGCATCCTTCTTAGTTTATATAAAAGTATTTCAATAAAAAAATCGAAAAACTAAATGACAGTTGCCCTCCGTTAGGTAACGATCTATAATTTTATAAAATTTCGAGTTCGTAAAACAATTTGTTAACAAAAACAGTTTCAATATTACGTTGTTTTTACATTATTCAAGTTTTTTTTCATGCAGGTACTACTATATGCACTTGAAACTTTATAATATTATATATGTCGTAATTTCTCGATATTTCATTAATACTCTTTGTTACAAGCAAATTAATATTTTCCTCTGCTGTATTATGGCACGGAGATTGAATTAATTTACTTGGAGACTCCCTTAAATGACCTTTAAATGAATTTCAAGGTCATCCATGAATTAGATTGGATTTCTCGTTCAATTTTACTACAATTTTTTGGAGTTTTGTTACTTTTTGGACACCCTCTATAGCTTTTCTGCAAAACAATGACCTTTCTTAATTATAAATATTTTAATTCTGCAGCAAACAACCAAAAACTGCAGCAAAAATGGAATAGTATTTAAACACAAATAGTGTAAAAGAAAAATACATGAAAAACATGATGTTTCAAAAAAAAGAAAATCTGTGTCTTGAATTAACTGATTCTGAGGATAATGAATCAGGAAAACAATTTTTTTGGCAGATAAAAATATGATACTAATAAAAGGTAAGCTAATAATAGTATTAGTTTATAAATTGTTATGACTGAAAAAATAACATGTATTTTCTTTTCATTAGAAACATTTTTACGAAGGAGATGCTTACCTACAAAATTACAAGATCGTTTTTTTATTCCATTTTATTATTCTATATATCAATTTGATTTTATAAAAAGTATTTGGAGTTTAACATACAGGGTGTCCAAAAAGTCTGGAAACACCCATATAAATTTTCAGGTGATTTATTTGTAAAAAATGTCAAGGTTATATTCAATGTAATTTTCGACAAGGAATTCAACGGCGACCTTAGATTTGACCTTGAAGATGATCTTGATGGCTTTTTTAAGGTCAGGTAAATTTTTTTAATGGGAAACACTATTTTTGACATGAGCAATGGAAAGAGCGGGAAATTTTACATTCAAAACTATTGAGATCAATAATTTTCCATTGATCTTAAAGGTCCTTTCATTTTACTTTTAGCGTTACCCAGGAACAACGTGGACGTAGTAATTTCTGTTCCCTTTGGGTGCTTTATTATCGTGAGTCCCCTTGCCTCTCACGTAATTGCATAAATATTTCCAACTATGATTATCGTAGATGCTCGAACTGCTCCCTATTTACTTCATGACACTGTCCTAATCGATGGTAAAAAGCACCAACAGCATTTCTGATGATTTCAGCGGGGATGAGAGCTGATTCATCAATGATCCTATGCCGTAATTCATCCAAATTTTGGGGTTTTGTTTTGTACACTCGATCTTTCAAATACCCCCAGTAGAAGTAATCAAGAGGCGTCAAATCGGGTGATTTAGCTGGCCATTCAATAATGCCTCTTCGTCTTATCCATCGATTAACAAATACCGCATCTAAGTAAGCGCGAAAAGTTCGTGCATAATGAGCTGCAGCGCCATCCTGTTGATACCATGTGCCATTGAAGTTTTCTCCGGTTATTTCCATTATTGCAGGAACTATTTGATTGCGGACCATAGCTTCATAATTTTGGGCATTCAAGTTACCATCAATAAAAAATGGACCTATAATTTTATCATTTAGTATTTCAACCAAGACATTTAATTTTTGTGGATATTGTGATTTAGCTTCTCTTGCCCAATAAGGATTATCAGCTGCCCAATATCTACAATTATGCCTATTCAAACTTGCGTCAAGTTGAAATGTAGCTTCATCTGAAAATACTATGTTAATATACTATATTAAATACTATATTAAATAGAAAGCTAGGATTTTGAACTATGCGAGACATCATATCATCACAAAATTCAACGCGACGGTCGAAATCATCTTCGTTCAGTTTGTGTATCATTGTTACTTTGTAGGGATGAAAATTTGCTTCATGTAATATGTTATGAACAGATGATGTACTAACTTCGTGCTCTTGAGCAGCTCTTCGAGTGGATGTATGTGCATCTTCAGTGAATGTTAACAAAACATCTAATGACTTCTCTTCATTACTTGCTGACTTTGGTGTACCTGATCTAGGCAGGTCACTAATAGTGCCGGTATTTTCAAACCTTTTAACAGTTTTTTGAACTGTTGCAAATGAAATTAGAGTCTTATTAGGCCTAAATGTAGCATTGAGAAGATCCCTTACAGCCCTATAAGAGCGCTGCACTGGACCCCAACCTCTCATCATGATAAGTGTTATTCTTTCTCTACCAGTGAGTTTGTCCATTGCACTTTTCTTTGCAAGAGACGCAAGCTGATCAGAATATCAAAATTCAAAAACCAGTAAAATATTTTTTCAGATTGTACACTACTGCTGCGGAAAATTATTTGAACGAATTCAATAGAAGAGCTGGAAATGGTAATGATCAATAATTGTTTCTGGGTAACGCTATGGAAACTTCTCCTTTTTCAATTGCCGATATCAGATGAGGGGGACTTAAGAAACAAATTTTGACCTTGGATTGACCTTAAAGGATACAAACAAGGTTAGGTTGGAGGTCAGCGCTACTTGTGATTGAAGAAAACAGCTGAAGTAAGCTTTGATCTATTTCCTTCAATCGAGTTTTTCTGGTCTCAAGGTCATCTTCAAGGTCAAATCTAAGGTCGCCGTTGAATTCCTTGTCGAAAATTACATCGAATATAACCTTGACATCTTTTACAAATAAATCACCTGAAAATTTATTTGGATGTTTCCAGACTTTTTGGACACCCTGTATACATATAACAAGCAATTTATTTTATATAATACTTTTTATTTTTAAGGTAAAAAACAAGAAAAAATTTATAGATTCAAACCCCCCTTAACTAGAATCTTATTAACGTATATCTAAAAATGTGGAGT
>JACCID010000365.1:0-95424 GCA_018906775.1 Sycophila sp. Sp_5
GAGAGAGGAGAGAGAGAGGAGAGGCGCCGAGAGGGAGCGAACGAGAGGAGAGAAGAGAAGGCGGGGGAGAGAGAGAGAGAGAAAGCGTGAGAGGAGGAGATGGAGAGAAGAAAGTGCGGAAACGCCGGAGGAGAGAGAGCGGAGCGAGAGAGAGAAGAGAGAGAGAGACAAGATGGAAGACGTGAGGAGCGGGAGAGGGGTAGGAATAGACGAGCGAGAGAGAGGGAGAGGAGAAAGAGGGAAACAGAGGAGAGAGCACGCTAAACGCGTAGGAGCGCGGCTAACAGCCGAATAGGCCCCTCCGCCAAGTATCCGTAAGAAGTGGGGGCAATGCGCGAGAAAAATGCTCTGGCACTAATTGTGGTGCGACGAAAACTCTCTTCTACCTTCGATCTCGACCCAAGACGTCTCGGAGAGGAGGAAGCCAATCGGCGACGCATGGCCGACACAACATCCCTAAGGGCCAGGACCCCCGGCAAGGAGCCGACAACCAAGGCCGAGCTCCATGGCCATCAGGTGCAATAGCCGTGAGTACAAGCGGAAAGCGCCCCGCAGCTTTTGAGAACGGGAAGCGCTCACCAGCTACGCAGCTGCCCCGCGAGAGCCGCATCAAGACATCCCAAAAACTCGCTCTCTATTACGTTTAGTGCTTAAGGGACAGCGGTCTAAAAGCCACGGTTCTAGAGCCGCACCATTCCGGAGGATTGTAATTGTTTTGTTAATAAATATCGCCAACGGCGAATATATTTGTTATGAGCCGAACATAGTGATTTACCATCAGCCCCGCAAGACCCAGTCCCCTCTGCGGACCTTGCTAGCCCGGCCGATCAGAGAATCGTGGATCTTTTGTGTAGTAATTGTTGAGATAAGAGTTGGCCAAGGGGTTGAACTAATCATAAATTGATAATGATCGGACCGTATAACCTGGTCCAACAACCACTGTTACTTTGTCATTATTATTGTCAAGTATAGGTGCATCATTTTCATCATTATTTGCAAATCCAAAGTTAATTGATTTAGTTCACTTTGAGAAACATTTCCATCTATTTCAATTTCAATATTACATACACTCGATTCATTTTATACGAAGTTATATAAATTAGGCTTTTGTTGCATATTACTTAAATTCATAAAAGCTTCATTAATGTTCCCACAACGTAAATCGAGGACTTTTTCTTAATATTTATTCTTAACATTTATTATAATTTAACGCGTCAAGATATAAGTCTATACTCATAACCTTAAAAAAATACTTACTTTAAAAAAAAATACAACAAGTGTTCCCGATTCCACTATTTTAAAATTTTTTTCACATTGTCATCCATGATATCACACCTTCGGGACAGGTTGGTTTAAATAATAAAACTTTTTTTCTATACCAAGGAACACTTAACCCATTAAAGACCATGGCCACACCAGTGCAGATAGAGCCAAAGTAACAATTGGAAGTTTGCCATGGATAAAAAATAGGTTACACTTGTTTTTTTTTTGTTTAATTTTTTGACTGTTAATTTAGAAATTGTTTAAACAAATTATTGCAAAATTGAGTTTCTGCAAAATCTGAAGGCGACAATCGATTCTACGGGAACAATTACATGGAAGTCATGTATGGCAATATGTCAAAATATCAATTATTTATTGGTAAAATTTAAATAAACAAATTAGCATATCTGTACCCTGGCTCTGCCCATGGCTAAACAATGCATTATAATAGAAATCTTATTAACTTATTAAGTGAGATCAAAATATTTAAGATACGTTTTTTCCTGTTTTTAAAAGGACTGCAAGGAAGAATATAGTATTGTTTGGAATAATATCCACCCATGGAAGATCTAAAGTAAAGGAGGGTAGAGGGCGGGGTATCACTAAAAGGTTGTTGCATGGATTTTCAGAAATAAATCATTATTTATAAGTTAAAACTTGATAATCTTTCCCTGAATTTATATAAAAATTTTACTAAATATTAATTAAATTAAAAGTTTTTATTATCAAAGCTAGTACATTTCCCTGCAAAAAGCAATCTGGAGATCTATTGCCTTCTGTGCACGTTAATTTACCAATACAAAAAATTTAACTATTTTTCATGCGGTATTCTATTATACACGCTACTACTCTGTAACTTTTGGAGCATGTTTACGTAAAATTTCATGAGAGTGCTCTCAAATTCAAAGATTTAAAATTTTAAGTTTTAAAATTTGAATGTTCTAGAGATTTACTTCTATAATGACAAACTTTGATGTGTTTTATTTTTGTAATTTTTTCTGTATTAATAAGTAAACAAACATTAATTATATATATTTAAATTTTAGAACACTTGTTAGATGTTAACTTGAGAGAGATTTCGGTAATTCAATAGTAATACATCAAGAATGACTCACGGAACTACAGATTTAATTCAAGATGGTACATTCAGTCCTTTCAGTGGAAGTCTTGAGGATTTGGTAAACACTTTTGATGAAAAGATTACCTCGTGTTTTCGAGATTATGGAACAGATGTTGAATCACTTGCCCCTGTTCAAGTCCGTTCTCAGGAAGAAAATTATGAACGAATGCCAGTAAGTTCCTTTTCAAAAAATCTGCCAATATAATTATATATTATAGACCGAAGCTTCAAAGAAATGTATAAAAAATAACTTTTCTTCTTTATTCTCATTCGGATTTTTTTACTTCTTAGAAGTCTTTTAATATTTTTTTAAACATGTTACGAACACGTCGCGCGTTGTAGTAGTAGTAGGCTTCGTGTTTCTGGGCTCACATTTTCTTAATTCACGTAATTTAATTGTCATAGTCGTAGGTTATGTGTGTGAGAGCGTAGTGTATTATTAATTAAAATATGAAACGCTTTAGGGAAATATTAGCTTCGGATATTACGTACCGATACACGTAATGGGGATGGATTTTTGTCTCTCTTATTCATAAAGAATATTTTTTATGATGTTTTTAGATAAGTCTGAAATTATTCAATAATAAATTTTAAAAGGTAAAGGAGTATGTTTTTAAATGTATACGTTTAACTAAAAAGAAAAAACACGTGGATTCATCGTGTTTACAAAAATGGCCGAAGCCTTAGTTATGTAAGAGAGAGAACGACATTATTTAAACTCAATGCTTTTAATATACGCTTATTTCTTCCGGAATAATCCGGAGCTTAACAAGGAGGTTCACTCGTAGTACTTCCGCACCCTTAGAGCTTCTGGAAGTGAATGCTGATTTTTCTGCGATTTGCCGGGTTTTCTATATTCCGGGCGGTTCTATCCTTCTCTCTCTTATTCACAAAAACTTCGTATCTTCAATTTCCGTCCCGCCACCGCGTGACGGCGCGGTCTACTAAGCCGCGTTCTTAAACTGTCGTTCAGTTTTGCTTTATATTTACCAGTATTCACGAACGCGTGGTCTCCCGACCAATCCGACCGTAGAAATACTCCTCTGAGTTCTTTCACGAACACGATTCAGTCATAATTCCAAATTTCGCTGCCTCGGCTAACTCGTGGAGTGAGAGGACAGGAAAGGGAGGACATAAAAGGTATGAATTTGATTTATCACAGTCAGTTACGAATTATATATGAATTAGATCTGTCATAACACAATTTAATCAGAAGGTATCTTGCTACAGGGGTCTTAGTAAGCACGCACGCTATATAAAACACGCAACCGTTCTCGCTAATGATAAATGCTGCTCGAATCGTTCTTTTAGTTCGCGTCTCTTAAGGGGAGATCGTACCATCCTACATTACCGACCGCTATACGAATCGCTGTTTCCAACTTTTCTCTGTCATTTATTAGTGAAATTACGCACAAATTAAATTCCACTCAAAAAATTCATTGAAGAAGAGGGCTCAACTAAGATAATTGTAATACGGAGTCAAAAATTATAAAATTAATAAATTTTTTAATTTGGCATAAAACGATGTTGAGTTGAACGATCGCAGCGCCATTGCTTATTTGCTAGTAAGGGTAGCGACGATTTTTGACTCTGTATTACAATTATCGTAGTTGAGCCCTCTTCTTCAATTAATTTTTTGAGTGGAATTTAATTTGTGCATTATTTCACTAATAAATGACAGAGAAAAGTTGGAAACAGCGATTCGTATCGCGGTCGGTAATGTAGGATGGTACGACCTCCCCTTAAGCGTTATCCCGCTTGAATATAGGCGTTGTCCTGTTCCACACGGCACGTCTTGTCCGCACCTGTCTTGGTTGATTGTCACTGTCGCAAAGGCTTCTCCGTATTCTCCTGACTAATCTCCTTGTCTCCACGCTCCGTCCGTAATTCTACTTTACCGGAAATTATAGGAGTCGTCGTTGGCGAGGTGGCTATCCGGACAACAAGTGTACGTACAAACATGGCACCGTCTTCACGCATCTCTTCGCGTTGTCACAGCCTCGCGATCGTCCTGTACACGGAAAAAAATGTTCACGCTCAGGAGCGGTGCATTTGCGCCAGTGGCGCCACGTGCGGCGGAGACTCGTCAGATGGCGTGCATACATTGTCCCGCGCCGTGTGCGCACGCTCCTAAGCGGTGCAAGAAGCATCGTGAAAATTGATGCTAGTTTGCACGGCGTATAGCCGTGCATGCACGGTCGTTTGGCATGCATGCACAGCCGTTTGACGTGCGTGCATACTCGCAAGCAGACAAACTCGTCTGATATCCTCATGCATTGAGCATTCACTCATCGCGTATTAAGTAAAATAAATTATTGTATTATTTATAAAATTTTATTTATGTTATTTTATTAAAATTTTTCAAAAAATGTATCTATTTACAATAAAATCAACGCTATCAATTTTAAAATGATTACAAGGAACGTTCGATGCTAATGACTGATAACTTATTAGATGTAAATTATCAGCATCTCCCTTAATACTATATGCACACACATGCGAATCAAACCCTATTAAAAATATTTTAGTATATTGTAACATAATTACGTTATCAATAAGAAAAATATTTTTTATTCTTCCAAATGTAGGTCCATTCTCATCTATATCTACGATAACAATATTTTCACATTCGTAAATAATATCGTTAACAATAATTTTGTTGACCTACATTTTAGATTTCGACTTCGGAAATAATGTGTCAACCAAATCACTTAATGTAGTTTTGCCATGAGATATGTACTCATCTTGATATTTTAAGCAATTGATTTGCATTAAACTGAGTTCATACCTTATTGCAATACTTTTTAAAATATTTCTTCGAGAAGATGAATTCAATAGAATATTTTTAATATGTATATGCTTTGATTCATATCGTATAGATGAGTGTTTTGCAACTGGTCCATTTTTAAAAATTACTCATAAACATCGTGCATACAATCAACGGTTGAATTTGTAATCACATGATATTCTTCTAATTCATTAAAAATACAACATTCTTTTATTCTGGTGTTTTTATAGTCCAAATATTTTATGTCATTTTCGTATTTTTCTGTTGTCCTCAACATTTGGTCATTTTCTGAAGTTAACGTAGGTATTTCATTAGGACCGGCATAGCAAATCCTACAGCAATGGGCATTAGAAAACGTCTCAATAAAGCCTAACATGCCATTAGCACCGAGGTTATCCCCTAATACTAAACTAGTGAGAAAATATATTCGTACTGTTTTGCCACTAATTGTTATCTCTATTCCGTTTTCACGCAAATTTTTTAATTCTTCAATAAGTCTTTTAAAAATTATACTATTACCGTTTGTTTCCTATCTTTTGCATAAAATATATCGACAGCAATATACTGTCTAATTTTGAAGAAAAACTTGGTGGTAAACAGGCTATTGTTACATACACAACACCGACTTTATTGATGCCTGCATAGGACCCTAATGCATTGCCAGTTTCTACATCATCCGAATGTACAAACAGAGGAAAAACTAAATCATTTTTTTTACCAAATTTTTCAAGTTGTTGTCTCCAAAGTGTATCTTGGATAAAATTTGATAAAACCTGCTTTTCATTTTCTAAATCATTCATATATAATGGAGTCGCATCAAAAAGACCATCTATCTCTAACAATTTACGAAGCTTTTCTTTTATGTTTATATGAATTATGGACACAGACTTACTATGAATAAGATCTCTTGATATATACGGCAATGATTTTATGAAACTACTGATGTCACAATCTTCAAGATCTTTATATAAATTCATATTTTTGTAAATACGCATTCTCTTATCTTCACTGCTATATTTAACAAACGGATCATTGTATTGTTTAAATGTATTTTCAATTTCTTGGGTGGTTTCTGTGTCAATCGCATTTTGTAAGTTAGTTTTTAATTTATTTAGTAAAAATGGGTTATAACAATCTTTTATAAAATTTCGCATCAAATCTAATACTAATTGTACTTCGGATCTTGTTAATCGTACATTTCTATACAGGGTGTTCGAAATGTTCCGGACCCCCCACTTATAACATAAAGTAAGCATTTTGGAAAAAAATGTTAAATACAAAAGTTGTTAAGTTTTGAAGGTTGAACTAAATGATGACCTTGGATTTGTTATTGGTTATCATTTTCAAGGTCATTTAAAGGTTATCTTCAGTTTTTTAAATAGGGACCCCTATTTTTTATTTCAGATTCTGAAAGAGCACAAAATTTTACATCTGGATATGTACCCACGTTATGGCTCAAAATGACCTACAGAGGTCATTTAGTGGTTAAATGATTATTTAGTAGCAGAAAGCCAAGAAATCCCGATTATTAAGAACTTTGGGTGTATTTGACGAAAAGAAAAAAAAAATTTTGTACTTTAATACTAAAGTACATAATTTGATTTTCTAGGACGAACTTTATGGTCACTTTAAAATTGGCCTTCATTTTTAAGGTCATTTGAAAGTTATCTTCAGCTTATTAAAAAGGGACTCATTTTGTATTCCGGATTCTGGAGGAGCATTAAATTTTTGGTCTGGAGATATGTACAATATCCACGTCATGGCTCGAAATGATCTACATAGGACACTTGGGGGTTATTAATTTCAAAAGCAAAATAATCTAACCGTTTTACATGAACAGTTTTTATTGCAATAATTTTTTGCAAGGGTTACGAGTTTCTACGCATGATTCATAGCATTTTCAGGATCGTTACTTGTACCTTAGAAGATTTTGCTCACTATTCTTTTTAGGAATCAGTTCATTTATAATTGTTAATTAACAATTGTTTTCTCCTATTTACTTTTCTGTTTTCAAGAGTTAAGTGAAGTTCTCTTACTTCGAAATTCAGATAATTGTATTAATTTTCAATAATTGTACTTTTAATCGTAGTGAAAAATGGCACATCTTACTGAACGAGAAAGAATATCTTTGTTGATGATGCGAGGGTGGGGTGATCAAGAGAGAGGTTACAAACAGGTACAGCGTTTATTCAATGAAACATTCAGAGTTGAAGAAAACAACCCTATTTCAAAAAGTACCGTAATTCGTACAATTAGACGTTTTGAAGAGACAGGTGGTATTAAAGATCGTCCTAAATCAGGTAGATCCAAATCATCGTCTAATGATGAAAAGAGCTTAGACGTATTACAATCATTTATTGAGGACCCCCATTGCAGCATCAGACGTTGTGCACAACAGCATGAAATGGGAGCTGCATCTGTGCACAAAATTTTGAAACTCAACAAATGGCATCCTTTCAAATTAAAGTTGGTACAGGAATTATCTGAAGATGATTTTGATAGAAGGGTAGAGTTTTGTGATGTAATGATGCAAATGATATCTGATGATCCTTTGCTCCTCAATAACATTGTTTTCTCTGATGAAGCCACGTTTGAGTTAAGCGGAACAGTGAACAGACATTATTGTCGATACTGGAGTAACATCAATCCACATTGGATGAGAGCGGACCACACGCAACATCCTGAAAAAGTAAATGTTTGGGCTGGCATATTTAATGGAAGAGTACTTGGCCCTTTCTTTACTGAAGGTAATTTAAATGCTGCAATGTATGAAAACATGCTTTGAGACCAAATTATACCTGCTATACGGAATTTAACGGGTGGAAATCTGGACGAAATTTACTTGCAACAGGATGGTGCTCCTGCACACTACGGTATTCATGTTCGCCGATATTTAGATGCAACATTTCATGATAGATGAATTGGGCGGAGAGGTACAATTGAATGGCCACCTCGGTCCCCAGACCTAATGCCTCTTGATTACTTCCTTTGGGGATACTTGAAGGATAAAGTTTATGTTATAAAACCACGTGACTTGGATGAATTACGCCAAAGAATCACTGATAAAATAGACTTGATACCTCAGCAAATCTTGCGAAATGTTGTTGCAGCCTTTTACAATCGGTTAGCACATTGCCAAACTGTTAATGGGCAACAATTTGAACAGTTGTTGTAAAAAGTTCCTGTCAACGACATTTTAAAAAAATTCAGTTTGGGCGAATAGTCCACTGTCTTGATTTAGTTAGCTGGGCCGCCGATAGTCCTGCCTTAGCTGACTGGGCCGCTAGTGTTCTTGTCTTAGTAGGCTGGGCCGCCGATGGTCTTACCTTAGTTGGCTGGATCACCCATGATGTTACCTTAATTAGTTGTACCTCCCGTGCCTGAGCAATAAGGCTCATTTTGATTAGACATTTTTTTATTTATCATTTTCTCCCCCGAGGTATGTAGTTGTTGGGCCTAAGGCTTATTTTGATTAGACATTTTTTTATTTATCATTTTCCCCCCCGAGGTATGTAGTTGTTGGGCCTAAGGCTTATTTTGATTAGACATTTTTTTATTTATCATTTTCTCTCCCGAGGTATGTAGTTGTTGGGCCTAAGGCTTATTTTGATTAGACATTTTTTTATTTATCATTTTCTCCCCCGAGGTATGTAGTTGTTGGGCCTAAGGCTTATGTTGATTAGACATTTTTTTATTTATCATTTTCCCCCCCGAGGTATGTGGTTGTCTGGCCTAAGGCTTATTTTACGCCAGTGTCAATTACACCTTCTACAATCCTAATGCAGAATTTAGCGCTGGTGCAAAATGGAGAATTACAACTAGGAGGCTTAATTTGGAAAACAAAGTTAACCTTCAAATGACCTTGAAAATCAAGGGCAATGTCAATTTAACGCCACCATAAAGTTTGTCTTGCAAAATCAAATTACTTTAGTATTGGTCAGATACGCTCAAAGTTCTTAATAATCGGGATTTCTTGGCTTTCTGCTACTAAATAATCATTTAACCACTAAATAACCTCTGTAGGTCATTTTGAGCCATAACGTGGGTACATATCCAGATGTAAAATTTTGTGCTCTTTCAGAATCTGAAATAAAAAATAGGGGTCCCTATTTAAAAAACTGAAGATAACCTTTAAATGACCTTGAAAATGATAACCAATAACAAATCCAAGGTCATCATTTAGTTCAACCTTCAAAACTTAACAACTTTTGTATTTAACATTTTTTTCCAAAATGCTTACTTTATGTTATAAGTGGGGGGTCCGGAACATTTCGAACACCCTGTATAATTCAAAACTTAGATTTAAAATACTATTATCACAATCCGTTTTAAAACTATTATAGTATTTGAACTTTGACAGTCTTCTTAAGTAAATAAATTATAAATATTAAATAATAATAAAATAATAAATAATAGTAATGATTTCTAGAGCAGTTTTAGCTCTGATATTAAATTTTTTATTTTACTATCGCCTATTACCCTTCTTTCTGTTTCCATGTGAAATACAGATCGTTGCAAAAAACTCCAGAGATGAGGGCACGTTGATGGATAATTAATATTTAAAACAAAAAAACATTTATACAAAAAATCAACAGCCTCTAAACAATGTTTAAAATCAAAACAAACATGATCAATTTTGACGTGACTACAACTTAAATCATATAAAGGGCCGCACAATATAATATGTGGTTGTTCTAATAAATACCGATTACTTGCAGGCAATGTGTCGTATTTACTTTCAAATGTAAGCATTAAATTTTCGAAACTTTCATGACTCTTAACGTGACGTATAAATGACAAAATTATGTCAATTTTTTGTGGTTTCCAACTATCTAATTTCACTTTTATACAATATTTTAATGCGCTTGGTAATAATAAAAATGCTAAGGCATTTTTATGATAATCGTTATGAATTTTACTATTTGTGTTAAGAACATCCGCAACATCTGCGTAGTTTGGTATTATTAACTGAGAGTTTTCAGATTCTGTAATTAGTCGATTTTCATTGCATAGTTTTTTGGCTAGTTTAATAATTTGATCAGCCAGTGAAGTCCAACTATTCTTCAATTCACTTGAACATTTACATAATTACTATTAAAGTTGAAGAAATTTGTGTTTCAAAATCATCCATGCACTGCATTTTACCTCTGCTGCTGTCCGATGAAAATTTCTATTTATTTAATACTTGCCGTAGCTTTTTTTCCAAGCATGATGGCTAATAATTTACCATTCCATGCTTAAATTACTTCTTATAACTTACATCTCAGAAGTAAAGGATTACTTTTCTGAAAGAAATAAGAAAAAAATTATTACAGATACTTATGTGGAAAATATAAATAATCATGTTAATAAAAGTGAATGCTACGTACATAGAATTCACTTCAACTTACCTTTTCAAAATTCTAATCCGATAGATCTGTAGTGGAATACATACATGAAGTTTTTCCAGGACACAGAAGTGGTTTGACGGTTGGATCCAAAAAAATCCTACGGCAACTGACCTAAATCATAAAAATACAATATCTCAGAAAAAAGCATTTAAAGTTTTGGGTTTATAATTATATAGAAAATTATAAAAAATAGAGAGAGAGAGAGAGAGAGAGAGTTACTAAATTTAAAATTTAATTTTATAGATTCTAAATTTGTATCGTAACAGCACAGGGCTGTAATATCTTTTGTCCTTTTACGAGAAGGAGAATAAGCGCTTCTGCATGAGATGGTTTGGTCAAATAGAATAATCATAAGAATGAAAAAATAAAAGAATTAGTTGATTTAGAATTCTTAGCCTAGATACGCTGATCACTGCTGCGATTTGGTAGCGCAATCGCCGCGTTAATGATGATAGATGCGGCGCTGGTTACGTCGTCTCGCTGCTACGTGCTTTCGAGTCAGCCATGTCAGCTAAGCCGACCTTTATTATCCAATGGAATAAATCCGAAGTGGCATAAAACCCCCCGAAAATTTGTAAATATAAGACAACACTGTATGTGTGTGATGTAGTCGCGTTTGATTGGGAGAAAGAATTGGCATTACATTAATAGCTCGAAGGCAACTATAAAATCGATTACTTCGCACACTAATCCTTTCCTTCACCATATTGATTCCTCAAAGGTGCGCCACGATTGCAATTGTACGCGCGAGAAAGAACATTCTATGGTCGATCGAGATACTGACAAGACAAATGCAATTCTATTAAACAATAATTTAATCTTTTAATCTATTACCGGTAAAACATGCTTAATAAAAGTATTATCTGTAATATTTATAAAGTATGCAATTATATTTACTTTGTGTGTAATTGTATAATAATATTTTTCAGAATGTGGTGGACAATAACTGGGACATTCGGTAATATTCTGCCTATTGACTGGAGTAAATCATATGCTAGGAAAATGCACATGCCAGCGTTAAATTTAAATGAATCTTTAAGAAGTTCAAATCGGTAAGTTAACTGTTCTTTTATATTTTTGTTTTTGTTTTTTTATAAATTTAATGTTTTACCATTTATTTTTATAGAACTGCATTAGAAGACCTAAGTAGCGAAGATGAAGCAGTTGCAACTGATTTAGATATGCATGCTTTGATACTGACCAGTCATAATGATAATTATAACATAGAAGAACCAGTTAAAACAGCCGATGAAGTTTTAAAAGAGATTGATGATATTATGCAAGAAAGTCCTTTATCAGACATATCCTTAAATTCTAATTCACTTCTAGAAATAAATGAAGCTCTGGAGCGCAGTAAAGAAGTTCTGTCTTCACCATTTCATGAAAAAAGTAGGTATATTAATGAATTAATCAATAATATTTAAAATATTATTTATCTGCTTTGTTTCTAGTCGCAATAAGTATATTTACTGCTACTATTATGATTATTATTATTATTGTTGTTGTTGTTGTTGTTGTTGTTCTAATTACCCCCCAAAAAAAATTTTATAAACTGTGCCCGGGTATGCTCCTCACGGACACTTAGTTTTTGCCATTGTATCCCTATCCCCCTAGTTAATCTTCATCAGAGTAGTCTATTCCCTATGCCCTACAAAAAGCTATTAGGTTTGTTCCCGAGTAAAAAAAAAAAAGAAAAATCGACAAATGTAACTCGAGACATGCTCGAATGTCATTCAAGGAGACGCTCCGAGCGCGGTTATCAACGGCTGTTACGCGCAGAAAGCCTTTCTTTTTTTTTATAAAAAAAAGTGAAGAAAAACATTCGAGCAAGAAATCGAGAGCGGCGTTTATTCATTCCTTTTTTCCGAGCCTTTGGTTATAAGACGTGTTTGGCTTGTCGTTTGTTACAATAAAGTCTTTTGAAAGTGACTCTTGTTAACCTTTTCATTAATCGAAAAAGAACCGAAAGAACTTTTCGTGCGTAAAATCACTGGAAGTGATAACGAGGTTGTCTATATCCACTGTACTGAAAGCTCCAGAGTTTAGGACCCCAGTTCCCAGCCACTTCATGCGATAGCCCGTTAGATTTGGGCAGTTATAAAGAAAATGTTTTGCGGTCTCTTCTTTTTGACACCACCTACATTGGTTTCCTGATCTTTTTGTTTTGTGTGTATATATACAGGGTGATTCATTTTAATTGCCCCAGGCAAATATCTCGAAAAGTACGGGAGTTGGAAAAAAACGTTAAATGTAAAAGTTGTAGGGTTCAGAGGGGGAAATTAGTATTTAAAGTTTTTCTCAACCTTGCTTTTTTCAAGATATTGGCCTACGAATTGTGTAGACAGCTTGATTTGACCTTGATGCGACTGCAGAGGTCAACTGGACCCCATGACATAACATCATGTTTGAATGTAAAATTTTCCGCTCTTTTAATTTCCGAGGTCAAAAGTTGGTGTTCCTATTTAAAAAAACTACTTTGACTTTGAAATGACCTTGAAACTTGATCCCAAGGTCATGGTCAAGGTTACCATTGGATTTCCCCCTCTGAACCCTACAACTTTTACATTTAACGTTTTTTTCCATCTCCCGTACTTTTCGAGATATTTGCCTGGGGCAATTAAAATGAATCACCCTGTATATATATGTAAGACTTGTGTACATGCGCATGTATGGAAGGAGTAGCTGTTGGGACATAGCGCCATACATCGGAGAGAGTAAACACCAAAACAGAGAGAGACAGAGAGATAGACAAGATTTCGGAGCATCGTGAAAAGAAGTGAAAGTTAAACAGAAAAACAATTATTTATCAGTGTTGTGGTAATTCCATTACAATTAAATTAAAGTACATTTAAATTACAAATATTAATTAAATTACAAATAGAGGAGAATGAACATATAAATTGTTGAATATATATATATAATGTTGTCGAAAAATGGTCAAGTTGGGCGTTAAGGGTATAAAATGATAAAATATAACATAAATTAATGAAAAAAAATGAGAGAAGGAAAAAGAAGAATGAGGAGGGGTGGAGGAGGGGGAGGGAGGGATATATATATATATAGATTACATATATTATTATTACATACCTTATATATATATATCTATATATATTTATATATATATCTATAGATTATATAGTTATAAGGTCAAAACATAAATTATCCCCTCCTCCCCCCTCCCGCCCCCTTCCTCCCCCTCCTCCACCCCTCCTCATTCTTCTTTTCCTTTTCTCATTTTTTTTCCTTAATTTAGGTTTATATTTATCATTTTAACCCTTTAACGCCCCAACTTGACCATTTTTTCGACAACATTTTCAGCGGCGTGTAGCACTATCTTAACACTGGTTCAAGCAATTCTTGAGATACCATTTTTAACGTAAAATTTATGTACATTCCGAATCCAGTACTAGTATTGTTGAAAAATTAACAATTAAAAGTTATAAACAATTTTTTGCAAAAAAAACGTAAATTTTTGAAAAAAAAAATTTGATTGGCTCAAATTTTCGAATGGAAAGAGGGTTCGCTCGTACGTCTAACACGTATATATTTGGTCAATAGCATCTATACTATATTGTAAAACAGATGCAGTACCGAAATTAAAAATGTCGGCCTTCCGAACAATCCCTTTTCCACTGAACTTATCAAATAGGTTTGTGATTTTTTTTCTCAAAGCCAAAATTTAAATTCCATATCATTTTCCGAAATTTTTTTATTTTGCTTTAATGACATACATTTAAAATTTTGTCGCAGTATACCTATTTTTTATAATTTCCAATAACTCTCAGTAATTCGATTCCCAGACGGAACAATTAGTAACATATGTCGAAAATCTCTTGATGCAAGAACTTCTTTTGCTCTAAATATTTCATTATAATCAGATAAATCAATTAAACATTTTTCTACAGCATTTGAAATTTCTTTATAATTTTTATTATTATGTTATTTACACCTCCTATTTTTTATTTTTCCTCTCTTTGTTTATATACCTTTGTTTTAGCGATACAATTAAATATGTTTACTTTTTGTCATTTTTCAATTTTCACTTTTTTCCTATTAATCTACCCCTTTGCTTTACCGATATCATTGAATTTATTTATTTTTCAGTCGATTTCTAGAAAATAATTTTTTACCTTTTCTTTACCTGTATCCGATACAAAACTTCATTTACCCATTTGATTTAGCGATATAATTGATTTTATTTTCATTATTATCGTTTTTGGCTATGTTAATGATTCAATATACCGTAGACTGTATCGCTATACGATTAAGAAATTTATTGTAATTTTTTATCCACATTTTTTGGCGCTAAAATTACAATTTCATAAAAATTGAGGAGGGGCTGAGGAGGGGTTCAATAATGAGGAGGTTACTGAGGAGGGGTTGAGGAATATCACCTAGGAGGGGAGGGGGAAGGAGGGGTGAAGAGGAGCAGGAACATTTTTCATATATATAAAAACGAAAAAAGAGCAAAAAAAATGCCATTTTTTTGCTTTTTGATTAATCGACTGCATCTTTGTCAATATTGGGCGGAAAGCTTAGGTCATAGAGAAATTCTTTAGCCTAATGTATCCCGAAATACCCCCTAAATTTTTAGATTGATCGGTTCAGCAGTTTTTCTGGATCGATCGATTGAAATTTCGAAAAAATTAAGGGAACAGTGTTTTGTTCCTTAAACTAAGCTTAATTTTTTTAAAAATGAATATTTTCTTTTTTTTTAATTGTTACTCAAATTTATGTTTTTTAAAGATTAATTAACAACAAAAAAGTATAACAAAACTTTTTAAAAATTTCCAAAATTAGAAAAAAAAATTGAAAAAAATTGAAAAATAATTTTCTATTTGTTTATAAGAAAATCAAAGTTTCTGAAAAAAATTTTGATTGATGACCGAATCACCATTGGTAGCGTCATCCAAAGCATACCACGTGAAAGTTGCACGGTCGGATTTATGCTTCTTTTGTGCTTACGCAGGTGTGTTAATAATGCTGCACCACAATTGAGACCCTGTGGTTCGTCGGCTCCACAGTATTTTAGGACTCCAAACTCATTTTCTAAAGTGGTTAAGCATGTGTATATGTGAGCGTGTGCGTGTGTCGTGTTCAGTATTGAGTGTTCCCTCCTCTACTCTTAATTACAGCTTGCAATCTTCCTTGCATATTCGAAATGCAATTTCGGATTATCCGTTGAGGAATCTGATGCCAAACTTTTATTAAAGCGTTCTCTAAAGCTGCTAAATTGTTTAAATTTGGATAATTTTGACACAATCGGCGGCCCAATATGTCCCAGACGTGCTCAATGGGATTCAGATCAGGACTCATTGCAGGATGCCTCAGTAATCTAATGTTGTTTCTCTGAAAGAATTGGAGGGTCGCATTCGCTGTATGAGGCGTAGCATTATCCTGCATAAAAATAAATTCTCTGTTTCTTGTTAAAGGTAACACATGAGCTCGCAAGATTTGGTTAATATAACTCCTAGCATTGAGAGTGTCTCGAACAGTTACTAAAGGAGGTCGAGAATTCCGTGAAACTGCAACCCAAACCATCACCGATCCTCCACCGTAAGCACTTATGGAACGAATAAAACGTTGTTCATAACGCTGTCAAGTATTACTCTTGTTTCCTTGACTAATGCTCATTTGGTGAGAGGATTCCCCAGGGCTTTTATAGAGGCCTGGCTATCGGTGCAAATTTGTATAAATCTGTCCATAGTGGCCCCTCTCACCAGATTTGTAGCACATATTCTAATAACACCCATTTCTGCTTCAAAAACTGTGTTGTACTCCTTGTGTTTACAGTATGTCTTGTTCCTGCTTGGCTCACTTATGCTAAAACCAGTTCCTTCTTCAGACTTGGGTCCATCGGTATACCACATTTCTCCATGCCTTAGGCACTGGTTTTTCTTCCGTTCTTCTCTGTTTGGTATTCTTGTTTTATACTGTTTCCCGAAGCTGATATTCCTCTTTGTTTGATCTTCTGAAAATTGAAAGATCTCATCTGTCAGTGTTTCTTTTTGGATGGTCGCATGTCCCATCCCGTTTCCCTTCCACTCCTTCCGCACATCATTCCTTATGCTATCCTGGCCGCCGTCTCTTTGTTATCGAAATCTAGGTTATTGATGTCCAGCAACATCCTTATTGTAGCCGTTGGTGTACTTCTTCTCAGTCCATAAGTTCCCCTCAAGACCACTGCCTGTATATAATCCAGGCTCCTGATCGAGGTTTTCTTGCGGATTGTTTCCCACCATATCAATGCATCGTAGGTCAGCATTGGTTTCAGTATTGTCTCGTAAATCCACAAGACTCTCCGAGGTTCTAGCCCCCAGCCTATGCCGATGGTTGATCTACACTACATGAATATTCTTAGGACCTTCCCGCACTGTGTATTGAAGTATTGGTTCCAGTGCACTTTCTTATCCAGGTATACGCCTAGATATTTTACTCCCTCCGCGTACGGTATTTTCTTCCCGCAGAAGCTTTCTTCTTTATTTATTTTGTTCTTATACTTTTTGGTAAAGGGAACTATCTCTGTTTTTTTCTGGATTTACGTCCAGAGATATTCCTTGACACGATTGTTTAACTTTCTCCAAAATCCTTTGGATAAGGTCTGGGAGAATTTCTTCAAACCTTCCTTTAACCATTATGGCAAAGTCATTTGCATAGCCGGTTGCAAAGATTCCTTCGTATCGCAGCATATGCAGTAGTCCATCAACTACCAGTACTTATAATAGTGGTAATAATAATCCTAGTGGACATCCTTCGTTGATTGTACCAGGAGTTGATTTTGGAGAAGGAGTGTTCCTCCCATTCAGTGATGAGGTTGTAAACCTAGGAGTTGTACTGGGCAGTAAACTTTCATGAAGGCCGCAAATTGACGCCATCACAAAAAAGGCAAATAAAGCCCTGTATTGTCTGTGGTTTGCCAGGCTTTGTACCACTGAGCAGCTCCGCAGGAAACTAGCTGAATCCCTTGTGCAACGTTACCTTGACTACTGCTCTGCACTGTACCTGAATGCCACGCACGAGCAACGTATTTGACAGCAAAGATTAAGTAATACTTGTGTGCGACATGTTTGCGGAGTTAGGAAGGATGATCACATTTCACCCTACAGGAGATGTCTGGGATGGCTAAGAGTTGACTCCCGCAAGTTGTATTTCACAGCCCTCTTACCTTATAAAATTATACGCAAGCGGAAGCCTAGCTATCTTCTGAGTCTTTTTTCCAAGTTTATTCCCAGGCCTTCTGTTACGGGGGAACCGCAGGAACTTAATATACCAAGGGCGAGTACAGAAACTGGTGCCAGGGCCTTCCAAGTGCAAGATGCTCGCCTGTGGAACTCTCTTTTGTCCTCCATTCGCCATCTGCCTTCTTATTCAGCTTTTAAGGATGTTCTCTTGTAAATGCAAGTTCCCCCAATTTTGCTAAAATTTGGTTTATAGTTAGATATTAATATACTTAGTCGGTTAGTCGGTTAGTCGGTTGTTATTTGGAGGCGCACCAGCGGGCCCCTGCGCGGGGACGTGCTGACTCGCACGTAGGCTAAATTAAGCTCCTTGTGCTTTGCCTCCTATAGTTGTGATGTGCATACTCCCTCCGTTGTGTGTCCGCCAGGGCATATCGCCCCTAGTCTCCTAGTGCAGACGAGGAACGGCAGCTCCCTAGCAGAGGGGACAAAGGAAAAAACCCACTGCTGGTACGCCCACGCCGTTCTACCGGCCGCTCCTCAGGGTCGGAGGGGTATTGTATGCCCGGCTCAACGTGGGATCCGCTCCCTCCCGCTAAACATGGGAACCGAACCACGTGAGCTTATTGATGTTATTAGACACTTGTAAACAGTGGTGTGTCTCAGTTTTTGGTATAGACCAGGCTCGAACCAGGGACCTTCCGGTTACGAGTCTGATACTCTACCGACCGAGCCATCGCCGCTCTTTATTATATTAATATACTTAATAAGTGGTTGAAATTTCAGCACCCCAACCAGTACTAATTTTTTAATTATAACAGGTCAAAGTTACAACTTTTAACATAGGTTGCATAGGCTGAAACTGCGCTTGAAGTACAATATCTTTGGCTGTGACTTCAAGAATCCCCCAGTTTTTATGAAAATTAAGTATGTAATAGAATTAAATATTGCGATTAATATGAGCCATTTTTCAATAGGGCAACCGGTACTACTTTATAATATAATGAACTCTAAAGTCCGCAGCTGTAGTGCATTTCGATGCGCGCAGAGCAGAGAGTGAGGGGAAAAGTATCCGCGTTAGTACGGAGTAGGGAGTGCTTGATGTGTTGGGAGTAGACGTGTCGTTCGTTCAACGAATACTAGCAGAGTTCAAAGAAGGTATAATTTCCTTGTTATGTAGTACCTATGAATAATATAAATTTATACTGCAACGCGTGGAAATGCCTAATGTAGATCTTTCAAAAACTGAAAATAAGTGAATGAGTGAGAGAGATGGAGACGCTCCCCACTACTCAAAGGCCCAGAGAGGAGAAGTAGAAAACGATGCGCAGAGTGCTAAATTTCGTCACTACGCATTTTAGGTTCTCAACTTAGTCGTTTCGGAAAGAGAAAAGCTAAGCGGCGGCGGGGGGAGAGTATCAGCGCTACTAGTTGGTTTCCACTGAACAAGAGAACATCCTTAAGTGAGCGGTACGTCAAATCCTCCATGCGCTCCTGTATTAAATACTTCACATAGCCTAAATACCTAGTCAGCCATAGATGTATTCTATATTGTTTTATAAGTATTTTTTTTTTGTATTTTTAAAATTATTTATTCTAATATACTATGATGTGCTGCGGTATTGACAAATGCTGTGATTGATGACTGTGATAAAGTTTTATTATAATTTTATTATTTTTTATTATAATTTT
The DNA here is from genome assembly GCA_018906775.1 of Sycophila sp. Sp_5. Lineage (NCBI taxonomy): Eukaryota > Metazoa > Arthropoda > Insecta > Hymenoptera > Eurytomidae > Sycophila > Sycophila sp. Sp_5. Next base: position 19,432 of record JACCID010000365.1, read on the forward strand.
ATTATATTTTATTGTAATTTTATACTGTGACTATTATGTATTTCATATTTTATTTTATATTCTATTTTTGCCTATACAATAAACGAGTAAATTATATCTATCTACCTATCTATCTATGCACCTTATAATGGTGTGTGGGATGTTTATGAATACTCCAATTACTGCTTCCTTTGTTTTGAAAGCTTTTTCAATGTATGTGACCACTGAGTGAAGTGCTGTTCCCGTTGATTTGCCCACGGTGTACGTATGCTGTCCAGCATGCAGTGTATTTCCACTTAGTGTTTTGTATTTAATATAGAAATCCACTAGTCTCTCCAGAGTTTTTGGTAGAAAGGAGATCAGACTGATTGGCCTGAAATCTTTCACTGTGGAGTAATCTCTCCTTCCGGATTTTGGACCTACCCGGGTTTCTTTTCATATTTTAGGTACGTGTCCTATAGCAATACAACCCCTAAGTATTTCCGTCAGAATGTTTAGGGTATGGCTGGCCCCTTGCTGAAGCATCTTGAGAAAAATGCCGTCGGATCCTGCTGTTTTGTACGGTTTGAAAAAGTTGATTGCCCATTTGGCTTTTTTTTTTGTAACCACTTTGCCGGCTCGGTTCCTTTCAATTGGTTCTCTACACCTCTGCAGTGTATCCTTTTGTTCCTTGTCTCCCCTAACAAAGTCAGGGTAGCATGATTTTAACAGTAGTTCCAACGTATCCTCCTCTATATCAGTAAAATTGCCTGGCAAGTCCTTAAGACATAGTATCCAGCAGTCATTGCTCTAGGTAAGGAGCCTGGCTAACTTAGCCGTTTCTGTTACGTTCTCAACGCTGAATAGTAGCTCCTCCAACTTTCAATCTTGGCTGTCCTAACTTCTTTCATGAAGGTTTTTAGCGACTCTTTGTGTGTTTTTTAACCTACCTGATTGTCAGTTTTCCCAGCCTTGATAAAAGACTTTCTCACTGGTTTTCTCAGTTTTTCTAGGCTGTTATTCCACCATTGGTTGATGTTCTAATTTCTGTTGAGTTTCAAAGGAGAATCGTATTATCTAATCTTTACACATTGGACTTATTCTAATGTTCATTCTAGGCTTATTGGGGATCCACATTCTCCTTTAAGGTTGGCCAGTCTCCCGTTTAGAACTTTCTTATACGCCGCCCAGTTTGTGTTATTTGGATTTCCCTTTCCTCCACCTTTGGTTTTTTAATTTCAATCTTAAAGGTTATGGTCCTCTGATCCGACATGGATGGTTGTTCGCTGATTTTCCACCCATGTACATATGTGCTTCCTGATCCCCATCGTTGCGAGGGTAAGATCCAGAACTTCCCTCCTGTTCGCTGTTGTGAAGGTTGGTTTGTTTCCGTCGTTCACGATGTCCACGTTGGTGCTTGTAATGAATTCCAGTAGCTTTTCTCCTCTATCATTAATGTCGCTGCTTCCCCAGACCTCATGGTAGGCATTGGCGACACATCTGACGATTAGCACAAGGTTTTCTCTTCTACAGTATTCGACTATTTTTCCCATGCTCGCTGACGGTATGTCTTCATCGCGCTGGAAGTATCCTGCAACAAGAACAACTGTTTCTATTTGGTCTTCCTTATTTTCTAGATCAACTTTAACGGTGGTAATTAGTTATATACTAATAATAGATTCAATAAAATAGAGAAACAAAACTTTTTTTTTTGTTTTCATTTTTTTTTTTTTTAATCAGGTTCAATAATATACCTTAATATTTTTGAAGTTTATTTTTCCGAATGAAGAAACTAGATTCAAAATGATTAGACTTGTTTTAATTCACTCATTAGGCATTTTAAGCTGGAAAACAACCGAATAACTTATACCGGCAATCCCTATGCTTAATTACAATAACATTTTTTTGACTGCAAGTTTCCGAGATATTTTTGTGTTGACAATATTCATTTTATAAACCTCAAATAGTTATCTATATTAATTAAAATTGTAACTTGTTAATGTAAATTTGCAGATTTAAAACAGTGCAGTAACAAAAAATTATCTGATATTACAAGTGAAATGGATTCTTTAATATCCGCATTAAGTGAAACACTTATAAGTGAATTGGCTTTACGAGACGAATTGGAATATGAAAAGGAATTGAAAAATCAATTCATTTCTCTATTACTTGCTGTACAAAACCGCAGACGACAACACCATGTTGCAAAAAAACGCAATCAGTTGCCAACTGGCCCTAGTCCAATATTGCAAAGAAAATTTGAGGAATCCAAGGTATGTATTGTGTAGAATTAGCCGTAGGCCATTTCTAAATAGTTTACTAACATTCAATCTGTGGCATACTTTATGGAGGCTTTGAGCGATCTCGCTTGGCTTTCGGGGTCACCTGATGTTGGCCACTTATCACTAGATATTTTTGAAAGTTTAGTATGGAAATTTTTTATAAAGTATAACTTTCAACAATCTAAAAATCCCGGCCGCCTGGAGGTTAAACTCTCTAACATCTTAACCCATTAAAAACCTGGCAGAGATATCGAGAAACGGACTATGCTATCCTTTGCATAACCAAAAAAAAGAATACCCGTGTTTTTTCTTTTGTCGATGACAATTGTTTATAACAAATTATTTAAACAAATAACCCCAAATGTCGCAATTTTGCAAAACTGAATGCGGATATTGATTCTACGGGTAAAAACACAAGAAAAACCTATGTAACGTTTTTTTGTCAGAGTTCAATTTGTTAATGTAAAATAAGGATAAACAATCGCGCGCAGAGTAGTAAAAGTTTCAAGGATGAGAAGGATGATTTACATGTGAAAAGTTTGTTCTTGTTTTAGACTAATAAATTGAACTCTGACAAAAAAACGTTACATAGGTTTTTGTTGTATTTTTGCTCGTAGAATCGATATCCGCATTCAGTTTTGCAAAATTGCAACATTTGGAGTTATTTATTTAAATAATTTTCTATAAACAATTATAACACAGGCCCACAAAGAAGGTGTCTGTGCAATTGACCAGACCTATATATTCTTATGTATTTTTCGACGCTGAATCCGAATTTGCAATAAAAAGTAGGGTCCCGCTTCATTTTTATGGGGTTTTGCTCGAAAAACCTAATTTTTTTACGGTTTATCGTATTTTTTTTTTAAATTAAAAAAAATAAAGAAAACTTTTATACCTTTTACTTCATAATCAAATTCAACGGGAAAAAATACATCGAAAACCATGTTTTGAATTTTTTTTATAGAAATTTCAACCCCCCATACGGCAATGAACAGGTCGAAAATCGCGAAAAGTGAAAATTTGATTAAAATGACATTAAAATCAAGTTTTACGATTTTAAACCGATTTATAAACATTGAAACTACTTCACTAGGGGTTTTTGAGGTAGCTGATCACGAATTTTAAGTCATTTTTTTTAAAACATAGCTCCTAGTGGGCGTAAGTGGACAATAAACGTGATAAATTGATATTTTTTTCAAAAAATCGATGTTTTGGATACTGTTCTGGAGGTTTTCCACTACATGAATCACAAAACTAATTTGACGAGAAAGGTGTGCGTAAGCTTAAAACATTTTACAACTTTATTTAAAATATTTTTTTGGAAGACAAAAATAAAAATAGTTATTGCCAATATCTAGTATCCAACATCTCACTATCGAAGTTGCAAAGTATTAGCGAAAATTCTACAAAATCAATTAAAAACCCATTAAAACTCTAAGGCACTTCTTAAAAGAAGCTAAAAATAATATAATGGAGATCATAAATATCGCTATACATAAGTTCTAACTTACTTTATGATCACGAGTCATAATGTTCTAATTTTGTGATGCATGTCGTGCAAAACCTCTAGAACAGTATCCAAAACATCGATTTTTTTGAAAAAAATATCAATTTATCACGTTTATTGTCCACTTAGTAGTTTCAATGGTTATAAATCGGTTTAAAATTGTAAAACTTGATTTTAATGTCATTTTAAGGACGTTGTCGTAAAAATCACTTATCTTCGAATTTGTCTCAAATTAACACAAAATGTTCATTAAAGTATCCTTTATAATTCCGCAAAATTTCAATATAGTAAGTGGTATTTAAAAAGTTAAAATTGTACTTGAAAGTTGCATCATTTAACATGGGAAGCATAGGACGAAGCTCGTGTTACAGAGCATTTTTTTGAACTGTGAGCGCAATTATCTTGTAATACTTTTAAAAAATTATATTAGAGTATTTGATGATATAAGAAACAAAATATACTTAAGTAGATATGGGGAAGTGATATTCGTTTTTTAATGGCAAGCGTTTAAAGTAAGAATCTTTTAATCTACCGCAAGCGCTGGAGGAGGACGACGATGGCGATTTGACAATGTTACACGCATCAAATAGTGCGGCAGCATCATGGAGCATGTGTCTGTGCGCTATGCGTATATAAATTTGTATATATGTATATTGTGGACGCTCAAGACGCTGTTGCCGGACCGCCCGAGGTTGCGCAGAAGATAACTTTTGTACTTCTGCGCATAGAAAACGGAGAGAATGCTTACAGTAGTGCTCAACCTATTCTTCCCATGCCATATACACTGGTACTAATGCAAATGAAGTTTAAGTTGCGCACGACTGATCCGCGACAACGTCCTTAATCAAATTTGACCTTGAAAATAAGTCTCAAGGTCAAAACTGATTTCATAAAAAAATATGGCCCCCATTGTCCCAAACAACTTTTGTCCGAACAATTTTTTTGTACAACGCGAACCGGCGAAAATTTTGTGGGTGGTTTCTTTAAAATGGGACACCCTGTATACTGACAATTCCCTATATTTTCTGGTAGCAGCTAAGGCAATATTGACTTCCAAATAATTTTGAAATGCCTTTCTTAATGGCATTTCTGATTTCATCAAAACATTTTTTATAATTCGTAGTATGTGCGTAGACTGCTTTTTTGACTGATTTCAGTTTCAATTGAAAAATAAGTCGGAATTTTCGGCATAGAGAATTGTCGGTATAGTAGAGCACGGAAATTTAGATAGCCATCCCCTTAAGATTGTAGAGAGACCAGTAGATCGACAGATCAAGGATAAGTCACTCTATATTAGTTCACTACTAAATGGAATGTGTAATAAGTAAACTTCCTGAATGTACCAGGCGCTTTTTACTACACCAAATATGGAAGAATTTGCCAACGAACTCGGAAGCACAAGTTACCAAGTTATTGTACTAGATAGATCCACAGCTCATGAGGCGAATAGAGGGTCGGCCATGTGTAGGAGCCGAACGACAAGGGGATTGCCACAAAGAGGCATCCTCTTTCCTGCGCTTCGATCCCTGGTAGTGGGTGAACTTTTGAATAGGATAAATGATAAGGAAATCCTGATCACAGGAAATGATGAAATAATCCCAACTGAAATGATGACATACGGATTCAGTATTGTGACGGAATGGTGCAGGGAATTGGAACTATCCGCCAATCTCAGGGAAGTAGAACTATCCGTCAAATATAAAGTAAAGCGGATCGGCCTTATCAAGTTGTTCTAGGAAGAGCTGTCACTGTCAAAAGAGGCTAAATACGTAGGGATGGTACTCAATACCAGACTAAAATGGGGAAGTGAGATGCAACTTGGTGATTGAAGCCCAGGATGATAAAATGGATTTAAACAACTATCTTATGAGTTAGGCCAAACTATGGTGCCACAGCCTGATGGCTTAGATGTCTAATGAAATCAGACGCATAGCAGGAGTTAAAATCACCATTGAAAGTTAGTTAATTAAAAAGTTCTAACCAGTAGAGTTATTTCCACTCTAATTAGACATTAAAAAAAGCTAATTTTCTACATTTTTAAAATTATTTTATATTACAAATAATGAAGTTGTTAAATTAACTTAATAAACTTTCGAAAGACTTAAAAAATGTCTTCTTGCATTTCCATGAGTTTTTATATGTAAACATGGTACTTTTATATCTGAAAAAATTTCGAAAAAATATGTATCCGCGCTGATGATTTAAATTCTGGGATGGTTGGTTTGAAACAAGAAAATCAAACGGTATTAGATTCAGGACTCTAACACATATCATACGATTTTTCATTTTTGAAAAATTGACCAAATAGGGGCTAATTTTCGGAAAAAAATCAGAAAGAAAACTTTTTTTTAGTTTTTGGATAAAAAGCAAAATTAAATCAAAATTTAAAAAGATCCTTGATCTGCGCTATAGCACTTTCAAAAATTTTTTTCTCATGTAAAACAGTTTCTATCTTTTTCAATTATTTACCATAGGGTGCTGTATTTAACAGCATTTTGAAAGTTTTGAACTTATTCAGTCAACGTTTTAGTATTTGATGAGTACCGCGAGCCTAAGTCTCGAGTACCCTGCGCTTTTTTTGCTCTCAGCGTATGTGCCTGAGAATAAAGCCTGGGTTAAATTGAAAAAAATACACTTTCCAGTATAATAGGTATAACAATTGTATTCATCACTTTTGGTTGCTGGAACTTTTTACACTTTAACTACTCGTACAATTTAAGTTATTTATTCATTATTAATACCCAAACAGTGTTTTTTACCTCTAGTATTGTTCCATCAAAAACATTTAAAATTTTTATTTATTTGTCCACTTGCCATAGCTTTTTTCTCAATAAAGTAACTTATATGCCACCGGGCCAGGTTTAAAATACTCTTCATTACCTGCACTTCAGATGTATCGGATCACTTTTCTGAAAAAAATTACATAAAAGGTTATTGTAGACACTTCTTGTCCATTTTCGTGCAAAATATTAGTAATTGCCTAATATTTTGGACAAAAAGTGTCTACAATAACCTTTTATGTAATTTTTTTCAGAAAAGTGATCCGATACATCTGAAGTGCAGGTAATGAAGAGTATTTTAAACCTGGCCCGGTGACATATAAGTTACTTTATTGAGAAAAAAGCTATGGCAAGTGGACAAATAAATAAAAATTTTAAATGTTTTTGATGGAACAATACTAGAGGTAAAGAACATTGTTTGGATCTTAATAATGAACTAGCGACGTACCTCGCTCGCTAAAGCTCGCTCAGTAAATAAATTTTGGTTCCTGTTTAAAATAATTTATCATTGTTCTAAGCTTCGAATAGATTACTTTTTTCTATAAACTATTATAATTTTTTTTAAAAATTATAGAAACTTATTTTACATTTTATATATTCAAATAATTTAATTTTTAAGTTGCGTATAGTAAAAGACTCGTGTCGTAAATTTATTGTAATCACGGGGAATTAAAAAGGAAATTAAATTAAATAATATATGATATTTAAGAATGTTATTCTTAATATTATTACATTACATCATTTGTATTAATTTCGATTTTAAAATTTATTATTATAAGAATAATATAACAAATACATAAAAGACATTATAGAAAGTTATTCAGCTATTTACGAGAAGAGTGCAGACCCTCTAGATAATGATTTTACATGAAACGTTTTGTATTAATTTCTCGTATCAAATAAAAAAATAAATTCCTTATAGTTTGATCTTATAACTCTTTGTTTAATAATAATTTTAGTTATATCTACTGAATAAAGATAATGTTTGCTTGAAAAATAATTTTTGAATTTATGTTGAAAATAATTTTTTAAATTTAATTGTTTAAAGTGAAAAAAATTTTCATTTTTTGTAACATTCTATCAATTAAATGATTATAATAAAATACATTTTATTTAATATAAATAAATTTAATACAAATTTTTTAAAATATTATAAATAATAGATGATTTTTTTATAAATTAGACTTTACAGTAGATACAAGGAATAGTTTTAGTTACATTAACAGATAATTACGTAAATACGTAAATAATATGTTACGAGAATACGATGTCTTATTTTCTTATTTTCGCCGTAGATCTACTTAATTCCTTATTCTGCCCCCCTTATTTACATATTTCTACTCTTTACCGCAAGTGTCCGGCAAAGGTGCTATACTATGTCTTTTGTTATTCTGCTTTTCTAATTCTTTTAGTGTGTACTAGGCCTAATATCTAATAAGACAATTATACTTTTCGGTATGTGTTTGGATGCTTATGTTAACAGAACGATAAAAGGGAAAGTTATAGACATAAAATTAAACACGTGTGTCCACCCTACACTTGGTCATTGAGAAAAAAATCGGGCGCTGTTCCTGTAGACGATGTGCAGGTTCCCAGGAACACCGTCAGGATGACGAGACGTCGTCTTCAGGGAAGCTCACCACGATCTTGGTCATTGAGAAAAAAATCGGGCGCTGCTTCTGTAGACGATGTCCAGGTGTCCAGGAACACCGTCAGTACGACGGGACTTCGTCTACAAGGCAGCCCACCCCGCACTAGGTCATTGAGAAAAAAATCGGGCGCTGTTCCTGTAGACGATGTCCGGGTGTCCAGGAACACCCTCAGGACGACGGGACATCGTCTACAGGGCAGCCCACCCCGCAGTTGGTCATTGAGAAAAAAATCGAATCGGAAAAAATGTTCCTGGACCAAGTTACATCATCTGCAAGTATCGTCGGTCAAAGACGTGAAAAGCGGTCGGAAAAAATAAACCCTGGAATTAAGCTACTTCATATTATAGAGGATAAATAGCTTAAATTGTGTGAGTAGTTAAAGTGTAAAAAGTTCGAGCAATCAAAAGTGATGAATACAATTGTTATACCTATTATACTGGAAAGTGTATTTTTTTTAATTTAACTCAGGCTGGCCCTTAAGACATCAAGGATGCCTTCTAGAGACGCATTTAGTATATAAAAACATTTAAGGCAAGGAAAATACGTTAAAAAAATTCATAAAAAAATAAGGTTTTTTTCTTCTTATTTTTGATTCTTGATTGGGCAAAACTTTGTGTGGACTTGTAATTTCCACCATTGTAAAAAGCGACCTTAAAAATAGTAAAAATAATTTGTGTGAATCTTATGGAGAATACTTTCGTTCAGAATTACTCTTATTATATCAAATTCAAAAACATTTAAAAAATGCATTACTATGTGCAGTTTATTTTTTAAAAGTAATAATTAGAAGATAAAGCAGATATCTCCATGCCTTCTTGCACATAAGAATTATTCCAAAATTAATTAATTTTTACTTTTTTTACTTAATTTTTTACTTATCATATATGTACTCCCTGTCGCTAAAAATGACGTTATAAAATGACGTTATAATATGACGTCATTAATAACGTTATTGCTGAGGCTACAATTTTGGACCTTTTTTAACGTTATTCAATAACGTTATTTTCCGATTACAGTAGAAAACTCTATTTTAACGTTATTTTTCGCTATGAAATAACGTAATTTTCAGCTTTGTGGGATATTTGGCTTGAACAATGACGTTATTTCTAGATCATAAATCCGCACATCAAATGACGTTATTCGTTAATGAAGTGTAGATACGAAGAACGTCATTTTTACCATGAAAAATGTTGTACGGATTATAACGTTATTTCTGCAATATACAGCATGCTTAGTAAATAACGTCATTTTTCCTAGTTTTGTAGTGGTCATTAACGTAATTTTCTTTTGGTCCGCTGAAGCAAAAAATTACGTTATTTTCGCAATGCACGTAGGTCCGTTCTAAAAACGTCATTTTCCAAAATTCAAGGAAGTTTGCACAATGACGTCATTTTTGCAAAGTGAATTCCCTTTGCAGAATAACGTCATCGCACAAGACTATTTTCCGCTATAAAATAACGTTATTTTCAGCATTGTGGGGTATTTTGCTTGAACAATGATGTTATTTCTAGAATTTAAATCCGCACATGAAATGACGTTATTCGTTAATGAAGTGTAGATACGAAGAACGTCATTTTTTCTGTAGAAATGCTGAACGGATTATAACGTAATATACAGCATGCTTAGTAAATAACGTCATTTTTCCTAGTTTTCCTAATTTTTGGGAATTTGACTAAGTCCATCACCTAAAATATTTCTAAGTCCTTGAAATTTTTTTTTTGTAGAACCATGTTTTTAACGCGTTTTGGAACATTTCCTGTCGATATAAATTGTCGAATTTCGCGAGAGTTTTGTGAGGTACCACATAAACTTACGTAAATTACATTAATGCCCACGCATTTTGCTCTTTTTGGTCAGAAATGGCAAAAATAAAAAAAGAAGTTAAATTATGCTCGGTGAGCAACGATTTATACATTTTAGTGGAATTCCTAAATGAAACCGAGCCATCTAATAACAAACCTTTAACCAACACTGAATATTTGAACCAGCTAGTAAAAGGAAAATATTTGAATATTTCATCAGTCGTAGAAGAAGAGAAAATCGTCAATTGAATTTGCCATTCAACTGCGACTTTAGTACAGCTTCCAAAATGAAAATAAAATTATAAAATGCAAAATTTGATCAGCATCCAGTTAAAATGATAGCTGTAGGTGTTAAGTAATATACTGTGGATGTGTACACATGTATATATATGTGTATATATATTTTTATTCTTGACAAGTGATTTTTTGTACAAAATACCAACTGAATACTTTCCTTGTTCATTTTTTTATACGAAGGCTCCATAGGCAACAAATTTTGAACATATAAGTATCTATAGACTATAGAAAGTCACTCAACAAGCTATAAAAGGGAATACAAGAACCAAAGAAAGAAATTGGATTGACCGTTGTAAATATTTTTATCATCTGGACCCTTCGTATAAAGAAATCAAGAAGGATAATCTTAATTATGTATTCCGTATAAAAATTAGCAAATGATAAAAATATTGACACCGGTCAATATAATTTATTTTTTTTTGAGTCTTGTATTCCCCTTTACATCTTATCATGTGACTTTCTTTTCTCCAGATATTTATACTTTCAAAAAAGTTCTCCAATGGGCCCATCGGCTAAAAAAATCAACAGGAAAGTCAGTTAGTATTTTGTAAAAAAAAATCACTTGACACGCTATAAAAGGGAATACAAGACTCAAAAGAAAGAAATTATATTGACCAGTGTCAATTTTTTTAAGATTTACTAATTTTTTGTACGGAATACGAAATTAAGATTATTCTTGTAGATTTCTTTATACAAAGGGTCCTGGTGATAAAAATATTTACACCGGTCAATCTAATTTCTTTCTTTGTATCTTGAATTCCCTTTTATAGCATATCGATTAACTTTTTTTACAGAATACTAATTGAAGACTTTCTTGCTTGTTTCTTTATATGATGGGACAATAGGAGAAAATCATTGTACCTCTAAATATCTTGAGAAAAGAAAGTTAAGAGAAAATATTCTTCTGTGAGTGAATATCTTTATGCGCTTACAATTATTTGACTTGTACACATTGTATTTTCCCTTCGAGTCTTATGTATTCCCTATTATAACTTGTCAAGTGACTTTCTTTACTCTAGATACTTATATGCTCAAAATTATTCTCCCATGGACCCATCGTATATAGAAATGAACAAGGAAAGCTAACAGTTGGAATTTTGTACAAACAATTACTTGACAAGAGTAAATAAATAAATAAATATATATATATCCATAATATATTACTTGCCATCTACACGTATCATTTTAGCTGGATGATGCTCGAATTTTGTATTTTATAATTTTGTTTTTTTTTTGGAAGCTGTACTAATGCTGCAGTCGAATGGCCAATTCAAATTGATGATTTTCTCTTCCTCTATGACTGATGAAATATTCAAACCTTTTTCTTCTACTAGCCAATTCAAATAACCAGTGTTGGTTAAAGGTTAGTAGACGGCTCGTTTTCATTTATCGATTCCACTAAAATGCACGTATCGTTAGTCACAGAGCATAATGCGGCTTATTTTCATATTTTTCATTGCTGACGAAAAAGTCAAAATGCAAGAACACGTATCACGATTAGATGACATTAATGTAGTTTATGTGAATTTATGTGGTACCAACACACGCGTAATTCATGTATGTGCGAGCACGTAGCACGATTAGGTGTGTATAAGGTTAAGAAGATCCTAATACAATTGAGGCGATACTGCGCTTCTTGAATCTCTTGCCTTGTGCACGAACACACATGAATTTGGCAAGCGTTGACATCAGGTAAGCTAACGTAAGCTACATTAATGTCATCTGATCGTGCCACGTCTTCTTGCATTTTGCCTTTTTAGTCAGCAATGGCAAAAATAAAAAACGAAGATAAATTATGCTCTGTGACTAACAATACGTGCATTTTAGTGGAATCCATAAATGAAAACGAGCCGTCGAATAACAAACCTTTAACCAACACTGGATATTTGAACTGGCTAGTAGAAGAAAAATGTTTGAATATTTCATCAGTCATAGAGGAAGAGAAAATCATCAATTTGAATTGGCCATTCAACTGCAGCATTAGTACCGCTTCCAAAAAAAAAAACAAAATTATAAAATACAAAATTCGAGCATCATCCAGCTAGAATGATACGTGTAGATGGTAAGTAATATATTATGGATATATATATATTTATTTATTTATTTACTCTTGTCAAGTAATTGTTTGTACAAAATTCCAACTGTAAGCTTTCCTTGTTCATTTCTATATACGATGGGTCCATGGGAGAATAATTTTGAGCATATAAGTATCTAGAGTAAAGAAAGTCACTTGACAAGTTATAATAGGAATACATAAGACTCGAAGGGAAAATACAATGTGTACAAGATAAATAATTGTAAGCGCATAAAGATATTCACTCACAGAAGAATATTTTCTCTTAACTTTCTTTTCTCAAAATATTTAGAGGTACAATGATTTTCTCCTATTGTCCCATCATATAAAGAAACAAGCAAGAAAGTCTTCAATTAGTATTCTGTAAAAAAAGTTAATCGATATGCTATAAAAGGGAATTCAAGATACAAAGAAAGAAATTAGATTGACCGGTGTAAATATTTTTATCACCTGGACCCTTTGTATAAAGAAATCTACAAGAATAATCTTAATTTCGTATTCCGTACAAAAAATTAGTAAATCTTAAAAAAATTGACACTGGTCAATATAATTTCTTTCTTTTGAGTCTTGTATTCCCTTTTATAGCGTGTCAAGTGATTTTTTTTTACAAAATACTAACTGACTTTCCTGTTGATTTTTTTAGCCGATGGGCCCATTAGAGAACTTTTTTGAAAGTATAAATATCTGGAGAAAAGAAAGTCACATGATAAGATGTAAAGGGGAATACAAGACTCAAAAAAAAATAAATTATATTGACCGGTGTCAATATTTTTATCATTTGCTAATTTTTTGTACGGAATACGAAATTAAGATTATTCTTGTAGATTTCTTTATACGAAGGGTCCAGATGATAAAAATATTTACAACGGTCAATCCAATTTCTTTCTTTGGTTCTTGTATTCCCTTTTATAGCTTGTTGAGTGACTTTCTATAGTCTATAGATACTTATATGTTCAAAATTTGTTGCCTATGGAGCCTTCGTATAAAAAAATGAACAAGGAAAGTATTCAGTTGGTATTTTGTACAAAAAATCACTTGTCAAGAATAAAAATATATATACACATATATATACATGTGTACACATCCACAGTATATTACTTAACACCTACAGCTATCATTTTAGCTGGATGCTGATCAAATTTTGCATTTTATAATTTTATTTTCATTTTGGAAGCTGTACTAAAGTCGCAGTTGAATGGCAAATTCAATTGACGATTTTCTCTTCTTCTACGACTGATGAAATATTCAAATATTTTCCTTTTACTAGCTGGTTCAAATATTCAGTGTTGGTTAAAGGTTTGTTATTAGATGGCTCGGTTTCATTTAGGAATTCCACTAAAATGTATAAATCGTTGCTCACCAAGCATAATTTAACTTCTTTTTTTATTTTTGCCATTGCTGACCAAAAAGAGCAAAATGCGTGGGCATTAATGTAATTTACGTAAGTTTATGTGGTACCTCACAAAACACTCGCGAAATTCGACAATTTATATCGACAGGAAATGGTCCAAAACGCGTTAAAACATGGTTCTACAAAAATAATTTTTTTCAAGGACTTAGAAATATTTTAGGTGATGGACTTAGTCAAATTCCCAAAAATTAGGAAAACTAGGAAAAATGACGTTATTTACTAAGCATGCTGTATATTACGTTATAATCCGTTCAGCATTTCTACAGAAAAAATGACGTTCTTCGTATCTACACTTCATTAACGAATAACGTCATTTCATGTGCGGATTTAAATTCTAGAAATAACATCATTGTTCAAGCAAAATACCCCACAATGCTGAAAATAACGTTATTTTATAGCGGAAAATAGTCTTGTGCGATGACGTTATTCTGCAAAGGGAATTCACTTTGCAAAAATGACGTCATTGTGCAAACTTCCTTGAATTTTGGAAAATGACGTTTTTAGAACGGACCTACGTGCATTGCGAAAATAACGTAATTTTTTGCTTCAGCGGACCAAAAGAAAATTACGTTAATGACCACTACAAAACTAGGAAAAATGACGTTATTTACTAAGCATGCTGTATATTGCAGAAATAACGTTATAATCCGTACAACATTTTTCATGGTAAAAATGACGTTCTTCGTATCTACACTTCATTAACGAATAACGTCATTTGATGTGCGGATTTAAGATCTAGAAATAACGTCATTGTTCAAGCCAAATATCCCACAAAGCTGAAAATTACGTTATTTCATAGCGAAAAATAACGTTAAAATAGAGTTTTCTACTGTAATCGGAAAATAACGTTATTGAATAACGTTAAAAAAGGTCCAAAATTGTAGCCTCAGCAATAACGTTATTAATGACGTCATATTATAACGTCATTTTATAACGTCATTTTTAGCGATAGGGCTGTAACGGGGCATCCCTGGTCTATACGTACGTCCCATGATGCGGCTGTGTGCAGCAAGCTACTGCACACGTGCAATGACGGTTGCTACAAACGCTGGGAGATCTGAATTCCTGATTTTCTCGAGCTCGTTGGAGCTCGAGCGCCTGCTACAAAGGATCGCGAAAATCACCCACGCCGTCAAGCTCTTAGTTGCGGTTCACAGGAAGGCTGAACGTGACTGGAAAAATAATGGAAAGATTGAATATTAAAGAGATTCATATCTATCTCGTCAAGTCATAACAACAAAACAAATCAAGTCACTCGTCGTTGTCTCGCAAGTCAAGGTCGATCGTGAACGCGCTCGTTACTCGGGCCGTTCACACAGACATACTCCTCCTACTACACGGACCTACACGGACAGACGTGCTCCTGGACACGTCTGTCCAGGACTAGCGCACTCCTCCTACATTGATCGGCCGACACGCTCTCGCTTTCCCACGCTTTTGTTCCCAGGAACCTCTGCGGCTTGGAGCAGCTCGATGGCACCTAGACTGCTCTTCTCCTAGACCTCTTCTCCTAGAGTTGGCCTCCACGCCACCCTGGTCTGTTGTCAGCTCGACGCCTGATCGACCGACGCGGTCGATGGTCCGAATTAATCTAACCTCTCTCTAATATTTTGCAAGGAGCGCCCCTAAGTTCTTTCCCCGCCTGCCACATGTGTCGCTCTTATTCGCTCAACTTCGATGCGCGATTCTTTAGACCGAGCCCTGACAGTACATAATGGTGTAAATTTCGATAAAAAACTCGTGTAACAATTTTACAAATTTAAGAAGTTACATCTTAAATCCTGACAAAGTAGACAATTATACGATGATCGTATCAGAACTTAAAACAACCATGCATAATTGCTGCTAAAACGTGAAATTTTACATTGAAGTCTCCCGCGTAGAAAGTAGCAATTTCTATAAGTAAATCGTTTTAATTTGTTGAATTATAAATATAATTACTCGTTCAATTAACAATGTTGGCTTCATATTTAGTATTTACATTTCAGTACTTAACAACTGTTATTCCTTATCACACGGAGAATGGCATGTTAGATAATCAAACTTTGCAAGTGCTGATAAAAAGTAAGTTATAACCTTTTTTCTTTTATTATGATTTTACTCACAGATCTTAAAATTTTAAGCAAACGTTTTTGACTTACAAATAAACTTGATAGTGAAATATGACGGTTAAAATTACCCCCTCCTGGATTTGATCTGGATAATCCAGGATAACTTGAACCAAGATATCTGGATATCTCAGTTAGCGATATTCCGTTGTTTAACTCTCAATTAAATAACGTGGTTCAATGCGAACGCAAACGAAAACAGATAACCTCCTGTACTGTAAAGGAAATGGTAAAGTATTTGTGTTTCTCTGAGCACAGAATTTGCCGCTCCACTGTTGAAATAACCGTTCTACCGTTTTCGGGCAAAAAATTATAACGAGATAAATCATCTTTTTATTATTTCTCTTGTTATTGTACCTTGCCGTTTGTATAACAGACGTACCATTTAGAATAATTTTTTACCTGGAAAGGTAGGCAAAGTCCACATCGAAATTACCGTGAAAAAGAAACATATCACCATGTCCTTCTGTATGGAAGCTGACCACTGGGGCCCCATACACCGACGTTTCGCGTAGGCCCTATCGTAGAATTATTTGATGCCTTGGTCACGTTCCGCCACATCTTTCTGATCCACCGGTAAAAAAAAGCTTAAATGGTGGCTAAAAATTATGAGGAGATTAACAAAATAATAATGAAGTTCCAATAAATTTATAATTATTAAAATTGCAAAACTAATTATAAAAAATACGACTATACACGCTGTTCAAAAAATAACTGGCACGATTATTACATTATTACAACTCACACGATTATTCTAAGCACTTTTTCCATCTGGCATTTTTCGAAATTTTGGATAATTATGGAGTTATTGTTAATAAAATCTGCGGTTATTATCCAATCAGCGTTCCATTTGACGATGAATCCTGCACGGTTCTCCCCGCGCGGCGCAGCTGCTCGAGTAAAATCCGCGTACCAGCGACGGCTTGAGCACTCATTGACTAATTAATGGAGTTTTTAATTAACCATAACTTGATAATTAGCCATAATTACGAAAAATGCCAAGAGGGAAAAAGTGCTTAGAATACGATTCTCTACATGGATGTACTAGTCGTGCCAGTTATCTTTTGAACACCGTGTATACTTTTGTATTAATTTATGTATTATAGTGGAAATCGGATGCAATAACTAATTCATTTTCTTTATAATTATTCTATGTAACGAATCACTGTTGTGAAAAAAAAGAACAAAGATTGTTGTAGATATTTTCGTGAAATATATTTTGTTCTTATTTTTTTCACAACAGTGATCCGTTACATCTGAGGTACAACTTATGAAGAGTAATTTAAGCCTGGCTTGGTGACATAAGCCAGCCAAGCCAATGAGAGAGACAGGAGACGTTTCGCAAGAGAGACAGAGAGTGGTGCGGCTCCTCTCCAGGACGGTTCGGTGCCGAGGCACGCGCTCCCGCAGGGATAGAGAATCATGGGGATGGACACACAACCATAGTTTACAGTATCCTCCGTTCAGTTTCCAGCGAACCAAATTAATGGAATTTAGATATCCGTCTTCAGGATGGAGCACCGTAATCGCGTACTCCCCAGATAAATAAAACGATGGTATGTTGATCCCCGGGCATGCCTCTAAAAAGTTGTTACAATTAATAGCAATCGCCACGGGTACCATCCTTTAGCAAAGAAGTAATTTCGCTGGGATAGCTAATGTCCGTTATATAAAGGGGACTAATCTCTTCCTCCGCAATTGATCGTAAAATAACACAGTATTCACTCCAGAGTCTTAATGGTCATTAATGGAAGCAGCGGTAAAGAAAGCTTCTAAATAAATAAATAATAAATAATAAATAAATAAATAAATAATAAATAAATAAATAAATAAATAAATAAATAATAAATAAATAAATAAATAAGTAAAATGTAAGACAAGAATTTTTTTTAAACAAAACTTTTTTTTTTACAAAAAAAATGAGAAAGAAATACTGTCGGAAACATATGGGACGAAATGTTGCCTCACATATAACCCATGACGAAATATCTCTAGACCACAGAAACTCGCCTTCGACTTCGGCTCCCGTAAAACGGTTCAAATTCGGCACTCATATTATTATCTTCCGCCTGCGGAAGAATACCGTAGAACTAAAAGGAAGAAAAAGGAAAAGAGTCAATGATTAGTAAAAAATTTTTTTCCTTTTCTCCATTTTTGTTACTTAAATGTAAACCAAAATGTTTCGCAATACCCTAATATAAAAATCTAAATCAAATAATAAAATTAAAATTTTTTCCGAATATTAAATATAAATCAAGAATTTTTTCTTCCTAATATTAAATTTAAATCTAGAAATTGTTTTTCTCAAATATGAACGCTTAAATTTATTTATTATTTTTATTTATTATTACCAGTTGTTACATATGCTCAATTACAAAATAATTGTTATATATGCATATACAAGTTACAAAAGTATCGCAGTAGAGGAAATAATTTTTCCTTTTTGTTTTCATAGCTCAATATAATACTAATACTTAATCGTAACCTCTAGACTGCCGGAAAGCCAATATATTGGCGCTACCCCCCCATCGACATTTTCTTTATGATCAATCACTCATATAAGATACCTTTTATACCAGTTTTCTAAGGGCGTATGCCCCTTGAAATCCCGGCAGTCTAAAGGTTAATATAAAAGAATGAAAGAAGAGATAAGGAAGAAGAGAATGAAATAAGGAAAAGTAAATGCTGGAAGTAGAAATTTTGCAAGATAATGAGCAGTTTTCATGACTAGTAACATTGTTACTAGGTAAAAACTATTTGCTAAAATTTGCAAAATCCCCAATCTAAGTTGATGTTGTGTCGACAGTTTTCATCTCCAATATCTAATCAGCAATGCGCTTCCTTTTGAGTATATTTCCGTTGAGGCATTTAATTTTCAAAATTGTTGAGTCTTTTAGGACAAGTTAGCTCTACAACATAAGTTACACTGTAGTGTGGAAAAATTTCTTTGTGTTCTTTGTTAGAGTAGCATTCACAAGAGGATGTGAATATAATTCCATCCAAATCAATAAAGTCTAGGTTTTTATTTTGTCTTGAAATAGGTTGCATAGAAATAGTAAATATCTGAGTGCCTCTAATACCTCGAATATAATAACCTTTGATATATCGAAGTACAGATATGCTTTATTATTTCCTAGATAGTTGATATCACCGTACGACATTTTTATTGGTTTTGAGTCTTCAATTTTATTGCCTGGAGGATTCGGACTTGGTTTCTGCAATATTTTGTTTGTGTTGGACTCAGAATTTTTAATTATAATTTCTGCTAAGTTAAATATTCTGATAATTAGATTTGAATTATTATTACACATTTTCTTTCAGTTGTAGTTTGACATTTGCCTATGTGTTCTTTTGCGGTGTTGGTAGCAATTTCCTTGTGCACATATATTACATTACATTATATTTATTCAACCAGAGTGTATACACAAAATTACAAAGTAAAAATTGCACAATATACACTATATTTTAATATATATTAATAGTAATAACGGCAATAGGGATTGATTCCTGTGTGCCGATCTGGTTATATATAATAATAAAACAAAAGAAATGGAAAGAAAGATAGTGAAAAAAGAAAGAAAAGACATTAAAGCTAACTTAAAACTAGAAAAAAGAGATATGTTTAAAGCAGTTATCCACACTTGAGACAAGATAACATATTTATGAAACCAAGTCAGAAAATCTACAAATCTACATGCTCTCTGTTAATGATACCATCAACTCTTCTTCATCTCCAATATCTTGATAACATGGCTCTTGCTATCGTGTACTTTTCAGTTCATGCATTTCTGCTTTGTTTAAAGATTTCTTTTTCAAAATTATTTAGTCTTGCAGGGCATGTTATTCCCACTGTAAAAATAACTCTATAATATGAAAACATCTTTCTGTGTTGTAGTGCCGAATCACATTTGTAGGTTGATGTAAACACAATGTCATTTACAACTATCAAATGATTGTATTGAGATTCGAGTGGGTACATTGGGTTTGTAAAAGTTTGAGTTCCTCTAATTCCTCTATAGAAATAAAGGAGTGCTTTGTTATTACCAAGATAGTTGAGATCTTCATTAGTAGTCTACATTCTATAGCAGTTATTCTTTTCAAGCTTTATACCTGGTGGATCGGCTTTTTTTGTTGATGTAATTTATATTGCGTTTTCTTCAGCTATTTCAAAGGATTACCTTTTAATCCTGTTCCTGAAGGATGATGGCGCAAGAGGGAGAGGCTGTGTGGTCTTCCTTATTTTCAAATCGGAACCCGATTGTACTCCGATTCGATGCTGGAGGGAGTCCAGCGGCACACGGACTCGCGGAAAAATAGAAAAAACTTAAAAAGAAAACGAAGGAAAAGGTAGAGGACCAGCTAGCGCGCGTCCATCCACTTAAACTTCGATGACGAGAGTGTAGAATAATTTTTAATTCTTTATCGCGACGCCGCCGTTTTCGGACTTTCTTTCTTCCGTGCACCCATTGCAGGTGGATGCAAAACGGCGGAGCAGCTAATACAACGTATGCTTAGAAAGCTTTTTCCTCTCCCGCATTCCTGCACGTGGAGCGCGACATTGAATACATTTCTGGCCTTGAGAGTTCTGCCTCACTTCAACCGAAAAGTAGCGCTGAGTGCGGGATATAAGCGAGGAAAAGTATAACTGCATAGAGGTAAATGCAGCAACACAAGGATTCAAAGTGAAAAAAATAAAAAATAATGCAAGGTACGGAACGTAACAGTTAATTGTTATCGTGTTTTTTTTTTTAAACACTTTTTGTTTGTACTGTTTTATTTTTAGTTAAATGCTTAATGACTTCAATTTCAATATTTATGTTTTCATCATTATTGGTTTTTTTAACAATTAATTTTAAAACTTTTTTATTCTTGGGTTTTTTTTGTAGCTACTATTTCTGCAAAAGTATTAGTTGTTTTGCGTTGTTATTGTTATTATTTTTGGTTTGTTTTTCTTTTTTTAATAATTCATTAGTTTCTTGGGATTATTTATACAATGGTTTATATAAAGCGTTCTCTATTCTTAATGACTCTAACTTACTCAAATCCTTGTAGATTGTTTCATGTTGATTTTCGATATTTTTTTCACGCACGACTTCACTAAGAATTTCTTGTTTAATTTTTTCACGATCTATTAATTTTAGTTGAGCTATAAATTCACCAACTGTTTGATCAAGCGATCTATATAGCAGTTTTGAGGTTAAGGCAAAGTTCGGGTGTTCTTGGCAGATTATGAAGAACTTGTTGAATAATTTAACTGGTATTCCAGCGTTATATCTAGCCACAATCTCAATGGTATGATAGAAATTTCTACATACTATGCAAACAACAGCACCGACTTTAGTGCCTGCACAGCATTTTAAATTTTTATTCAGATAGGAATCTGGCGACTCCTTCCCTCCCGACGCCATGATGACAGCTGAATATTCGTTCTAATATCTTGTATTAATTTCACTTTCTTAATCCGATCTTCATGGACTTCCAATATAAGATCCGATATATCAGTATCACGTACTTGTGAAAAATAATTTGCAATTAAAGGGTTTATTATTTTGTTGTTACTCAGTTGTATTGATAATAAGTAATTTATTTTTTGGCTGCCTATATTGATTTATATCATCGATTTTTTTTATCCATTGATTGATTTTTGTTTTAATGCTATTTTTACATTTAAAATTTTTGAGGTCATTCGGTAAATTATTCAAGTTTGTTACGGCTCTGAAGTAGCTATTTTTTATGCTTATATTTCTATGTCTTTTAGGCATTTGAATACTTTTTTTTCTAGTTATGGTATTTGATTATAAACATTTTTGTTGTAGTTCTTTAAAGTAATATAACATCGATTCATGTGTGGATGATTAATCTAAAGTAAGCGGATTTTTGTCCATACTACATAATATATACTCTATCTTCTTGTCCCATTTTAAATTGTAATAAAAAATGATACCCAAATATTTATAATTCTTTACTTTATTTATTTTTTTATTATTTAATGTTATCGTTAACTATTTGGAAACGTTGTCTATATAGTTTCCAAAGCTCTTCCCTCTAGAAATTATTGCTGTATCAACTGCATAAGTTTTCCGGAAAATTCTTCAGCAAATCATTCACATATATTATAAAAAGTAAAGGCCCTAGAATCGTCCCTTGTGGGACTCTAGTATTTATGTTTACATAATGGCTATAATCTCCCCCTATTCTCACTTTTTGTTTTCTATTATTAAGATAATCTTTAACTAGTTCTTAGGCATTATCTCTTATTCCAAACGTATATAGTTTGTCTAATAGGATTTCATGGTTTACGGTATCAAAGGCTTTGGCTAAGCCTAGAAAAGCCTCTGCTATTGGAGATCTTTTACACAATCATCTATCAAATGAATAGCTTTTCATTTGCGGTTTTTGCTTGTGGAGTGAGAATAAAATTCGCAAAATTATCTAGAAAAAACTGCTTCGATATAGTCTATAAAATTCACTCAATTTACATTTAAACTCCACATGCTCTGATAATTATACTTGCGCATACTTGCGCTTCTGCATAATACGTGTGAGTGTGTAGACTTATTTTTTTTTTTTTTGCGCAATTTCTTTTTAGATGTAGAATGAACATTTTTATTTTTATGTCCTTTTTTCTTTTCTTTTATTTTTATTAGGGTGTTTTTAGCACTTCTTGCAATGAATACTTGTCCTTTAGCCTCCTTAATCTTCAACCACATATGACTTTTTTGAATACCGTTATATTGGGGAACCGCAACCCATTCAATTTTTTTACTTGAAATACTCATTTTTAACATACGTGAATAACAATTAATGCAGACAATAGTAGATGGTACAATCGGCCATTGAGGATAATGTTGTATCAAATAATCAGCTAGATCTTCTAATTGTTTAAAACTAGAATTTCTACTTTTATAAATTCTCTTTTTATGTACTTTAAAAAAATCGGGACAAGCCATTCTGTTTGAAGAAAAAACGTTAGACATTTTTAGTATAATTATAAATAATTATCTAGAAAGTCTAAAGAATAAATCAGAAAAAGCAGACAGAAAATACCTCAATATATATGGGCAAATCCACAAAACATTTAATTTTGTATAAAATAATTTTTTTTTTTTAATTTTTGAGCACACTTAAGTCCTTTTGTAGACACGTTGAGGGGTGCAGTAGCAGTGAGAATCGACCCGTATAATTGATTTTTAAGTAACGGCGTTCAGGTGAAAGAGTTAAGGGGAGGTCTATATTAATAAAGGGGAGGTCTATATTAATAAGGGGAGGTATAATATTAATAAATTAAAAAATTTATTAATATTATAATTTTTGACTCCGTATTACAATTATCTTAGTTGAGCCCTCTTCTTCTAAATCTTCTCTTCTTCTAATAAATGACAGAGAAAAGTTGAAAACAGCGATTCGTATCGCGGTCGGTAATGTAGGATGGTACGACCTCCCCTTAAGAAGTAAAATATTTTTTTTTCATTGTATTCATTTTAATTACGCAATAAATATTTGTTCAATGCAATAATACAATAAATAACAAACAATTTTAAATAAAACTAGTAACAATATTTATATAAGTAACAACAACAAAATTCCATAACAATTATTTCAATGTATCATGAATTTAACTAAATTTTCGATTTTTTTGATGTTCTACTGTTCATGTATGTCACAGCTTTTCGTTTATTAGCAGTAGCTTTATGATTATCACAAGTAATAGAGAAATTATCAGGTTTCAATGGATAGTAAGTACAGGGTGGCTGTAAAACACACAGAGTACATGACAAGTAATTTAGGTATAAAGTATGTTTTTTCTCACTGTTCCAAAGAAGTTGATGTATCTTAGTAGTATATTTGTTTCGTTCTGCTTGCTCTATCTATACGAACATACGAGTCCACATCAACATTTCTCGTTTGTTTACGTGATCTAGAAACTTCCGTTCTGTTTTGACGAAGTTCACGCCGAGCATCGTTATTTCGTTGACGTCTTTCATTAGCTAATCGTCTCTTTTCTGCAATTGCATTTCGCTTTTTTGACAATTGCCAGAATTGTTCATGATGAATCTCTGCAAAGAAATGCGATTAGATTTAAATAACTTTATTTCATTGTTATAATTAACATGCTGTAGGTGTTTTCCAGATCGTCATATTTTTTTTACAAAAAATTAATAATTTTTCAGAATAAACTTTCGGTATCGTGAGCAGAAAAATGAATAACTATAATTTACAATTCCTAAAGTACAAAATGAATTTGGCTATGGAATATCACAAATAAATTTTCAATTTGATAAAAAAAGTATAATATGCAATTTATTTAAATAATACTTACGGATATTTTTTCGTCAATGTACAGGTAAATCTAATTCGACAGCTTTCAACGAAAGCTCTAACACGACTGCGATGAAGTATTTACAAATACCTGAAGACACATTCCAAACCACGAAGAACTTTACATAGATAGTTGAAGGAGACAGTGCGTTTACTACAGATTAATAAATACAAACATTCAAATACTGAAATATTAATAGACTTAGCATATAATACGTAATAAATCTTGATTTCATTGCAGCAGACACACAATGGATTAATGACATAAAATTCACTTTCAACATATCGTATCTTGTTAAGCCTGTAAAATTGGAAATATAAATTTCTGATGAGCACGCGACTTATATTTTCATTGTATAAGAATAAAGAAAGCATTTACAATGCTAACTAAATCCCCATACATAAATTTGGACATGTGCTGTACGAAAAACATGTTTTTTGCTACCGTTTACGCTACGATATAAAATGTTCAAAGTGCTCTAGAAACAATTTATAGCACAACGATCTGCTACCGTTAAAAACATATATTTTTGTGTTAACTACAAGTCTATTTGAATAGTTTGCAGTTTCACTATACGGCGTTCATTTTAAATTCATAACGAAGCGAAAACGACGAAAATACATAAACGTAGTTACACATATTGGTGGTCCTGTAAACTTCTTCTTAAGGACATTCTCTTGTTCAGTGGAAACCAACTAGTAGCGCTGATACTCTCCCCCCGCCGCTGCTTAGTTTTTCTCTTTCCGAAACGACTAAGTTGAGAACCTAAGATGCGCAGTGACAAAATTTAACACTCTGCGCATCGTTCTCTACTTCTCCTCTCTGGGCCTTTGAGTAGTGGGGAGCGTCTCCATCTCTCTCACTCATACATTTATTTTCTGTTTTTGAAAGGTCAGCATTAGGCATTCCCACGCGTTGCGGTATAAATTTATATTATTCATAGATACTACATAACAAGGAAATTATGCCTTCTTTGGACTCTGATGGTCTTCGTTGAGCGAACGACGCGTCTACTCCCAACACATCAAGCGCTGATCCCTACTCCGTACTAACGCGGATACTTTTCTCCTCACTCTCTGCTCTGCGCGCATCGAAATGCACTACAGCTGCGGACTTTAGAGTTCATTATCTTATAAAGTAGTACCGCTTGCCCTATTGAAAAATGGCTCATATTAATCACAATATTTAATTCTATTACATACTTAATTTTCATAAAAACTGGGGGTTTTTTGAAGTCACAGGCGAAGATATTGTACTTCAAGCGCAGTCTCAGCCTATGCAACCTATGTTAAAAGTTGTAACTTTGACCTGTTATAACTCAAAAATTAGTACCGCTTGGGGTGCTGAAATTTCAACCACTTATTAAGTATATTAATATCTAACTATAAACCAAACAGGTAACTAATGCATTTGTTTTCAGATCGATAAGTATCACGGCGTTCAAAATAAATTGTTAAGAGTAAAAAAAATATTGGTAGTTACAAGCTACATTTCCAGATTTTTCACTTATCCAGCTTATTAAACTCGATTAATATACCACGTATAGGTTAATTGCGTTTATTTACTCCAATATCTATATAACTACTGCTATTAAAACTTTATAGTATCTTTAAAAAGTAGAAATAAGCGGATTATTCAGCCATTTACACCAAAGTGTAAAAGTTTTGTGGATTTGCCCATATCTGGCAGGCGTTATTTCTGACTACGTGCTGATGTTAGCCACCTAGCGTACACATATGAAACTAGAAGAGCATGTAATAGAGTTTAAATGTAAATTGAGTGAATTTTGTAGACTATATCGAAGCAGTTTTTTTTAGATAATTTTGCGAATTTTTTTCTCACACAACAAGCAAAAACCGCAAATGAAAAACTATTCATTTAATAGATGATTGTGTCCTCAATCAGCAAAAAAAAAATTCAGCAAAAAAAAAAAAGATGGAATTTTTGAGAAAAATGCATCTGAATAAAAAGTGCATTTTTTAATAAAATGCATATATCTCGGTCATTTTTCAAGGCGTTTATAGTATATTACGTAACAAGGGAGGTAAAATAGAAATGGTCCCAGATCACACGGAAATTGGCACAAACGTGTGATCTGAACCATTCTGTTTTACTTCCCATATTGCGTATACTATTTTTCGGTCTAGCGAGGCGGAAATTGTAACCTTTTCGATCGGGCGCCGGGAGGAAAGGTTATGGTTTCCTCCCGATAGTCCAAAAAGACTTTTACATAGAATTAAAGACGGCCCAAAATGCAACAAAAGAAAAAAATGTTCACTAAAATCCATTAAAAATGCATGAAATGGTAGCCCTCTGAAATTATCCATGAGAAATTCTGTTTGAGCATTCCAGATTTTGAATGCACTTTAAAATGTGCATAATTAATGCAATTTTTATGATACAGCAAAACAAAAAAATACGCATCCCTTATTAGTGGACAATTCTGATTTTTGTTGATTTTTTATAACATTTCTTTTTTTTTCTGGTGGTTCAGAAAGCTGAGCTACTTTAATTGGAGTCTGTAATAAAAAGTGCTTTGGTACAGACTTAGATGATGATTGAGGCACTTTTTTCCGAGAATAGATTATTAGAAAATGAAATTTGCTTGAAAAACTTCTCGTTAAATGGTAACGACCACACCAGAGGGTAGGCGTACAGCGGTGTGACTGTAAGGTTATGGTTACTGTAAGTGGGAAACAAAAGAAAGTTGCTTAACGCCGAGACTCGACTCGCACTCTACTACCTATACTTTTTCATGAATTCTTTGATACAAACGATAATTCTTAGTCCTCTCCGTGTTTTCTTTATGTCCTCTTGCTGAACTTGAATATACAAACAAACAACACGACACCTAATATCCGAATGGCCACACATTCGTTTGTGACAAAAAGAAGAAGGAGAAAGAAAGAGAGAGTGCGAGAAAATAAAGAGGGTAGATAGCCTTTTTAGCCTTTTATTCGCCTTTAAGGCAAAAAAATAAATAAATACATATAAACATTATTATATATTGCATGAAAAAGAAGCTGGTATTTTTTATTTTTCTAATTTTCAATTTTTTAGAATATTGTTTTCAAGACAATTGCACAAAATTAAAAATTAAAAAAATAAAAAATACCACCTTCTTTGTCATGCAATTCTAAATCAATAATATTTTTAGTAATTTTTCGATTAGGTGCATCCTTTTCGAGAAAAAAATTGAAGAGTTTAAAAATGTTTAAATATTAGCGAATTTTTTCTCAGAAACTATGCGTTTAGTCAAAAAAATGCTAAAAACACTTTTGACTCTAAATTATATCTTCTTTCAAAATCCGGTATCAGAAATAGGGTTTCCTATTTAAAAAACAAAAGTTGACCTTCAAATGACCTTGAAATTTGAGATCAAGGTCAAAACTAATGGTACAAAAAGATGTTACCCTTGATCCTGGACAACTTTCATCCGAACAACTTTTCGGTTTATGGCTTCATTTAGGAGTTATTAGACTGGTTTGATTAAAATGGCCCACCCTGTATAACATATTAAATTATCGATTGAAATTCATGTGGGTATTCTTCTAATTTAGTGTACGCATACATTAAATATGAGGAATATATACATTAATATGATAGTCATGTGAATTTCTAATTTTTAATGTACTATTACTGAAGATATAATGTACATTTTTCAAGTAAATGCATTATATTTTTTGTATATGCATCTTAATTTTACATTTATGTACCAAGTACATTAAATTTTAAGTACACATATGCTTGAATTTTGCATTAAATTTCATGCTTTTTTTAACAGTGTACTCGGGATCTTAGGTACCCTGCTTATGTCTGAGTCCTTTGGAGTGACTCGAGCTTTGGATTTGGAAATCGATGGACGAGTCAACGGGGAAATAGACTTTCCTAATTTCGGGGTTTCGTTCGATATTCTTGTTTTTGCCCTTGTCCTGGTGGCAGTTTTCTGGGTTTTTGATCCCAAGGGCCGACCATGCGCTCCTTTGAGTTGTGACGTCCAAGTTAATGGTACGCCGAGAGGATGACGGAAGGTAAACCCTCTATGTTGCGGGTAGCGTCTGCCTTAGCCAAGGCTAATGGGCAACGCTAATTAAGGATCGTTTCTTTATGAAAAATAAGATCGCGTCCGCGTGTAAGGAGGATACAAGGGATCTGACTTTGACCTTCCGGCGTATCTAGGCGTGAACCTAGAGAGAGAGAGAGAGAGAGAGAGAGAGAGAGAGAGAGAGTATGAGTCCTTTTTAAGTTACTGGGAATGGCGTTAGAGGGACTTACTGGGATTGGGCCTGAAAAATCGGAGGGTAAGGGACGCGAAATATTTACCGTCGGGAGAGAAGAGAAAAAAAAAGGAATGAAAATTTGGTAGACGTCACAGAGTTCATCGCCCAGCGTGTTTGACCTAGGCCTTTGATGCACTGGGACTGAAGGATGATTTCCCTGTTGTTGTTCCTGCGCACTGAGAAAATTTTAGGGCAGCAGCCGCCTTACCACTGGTGGCGGTGCACTAAGCCGTCGCGCAGCGCCACCAGTGGTAAGGCCGGAGTCGGGATCGGAGAGCTACCAATATGAGAGAGCTGCCGTCTCAAGGTATCGTTGGACATCCCCTCTGGCGATTGGAAGCGCTGCGCTTACTTGCCTGATGGCTGTTATACTAAATTTTTCACAGTACCGATTTTTGAGCTTCCTCTGCTTCTTAACTAAGTTTCCGGCGGATCATGAGGATTTTCAAGGATGGCTGATTTTCATTTATTTATTCCTCGGAGGGTTTTTCTCCTGGATTTCGGGCCGCTAGGCATTCCTTCTCGGTGGTGGTATAATTCTTCGCCGCACTGAGCATTCGAGACAGGTATGCTATCGGATGGTCAAATCCGTTCGTTTTTTAGCTCAAGACCTCTCCGATGGCGTGATCGGAAGCATTAGTTGTCAACGTAAACGGTTTTTCATAATCGATGAATTTCAGGATGGAGGCTTTGCAAAGGTCCTCACGGAGGGTGTCAAAACTCTTTTCTTGTTTTGGGCCCCAATTGAAGTCCTTTTCCTTCTTTGTAAGTTCGGTGAGAGGTCGTGCTATTTTTGAGAAGTCCTTTATAAACTGCCGATAATAGCCCACCAGCCCTAAGAACTGCCTAATATTCCTAGGGTTCTTAGCCTAATATTCTTTTATTGCCGGAATGTTATCAGGATTTGGCTCAACGGCTCTCTCACTGACAATGTTTCCCAGAAAGGCTACTTCTCTTCGGAGGAGTTCTACCTTATCCGGATGGAGGACCAGATTTGCGTCTCGGAGCCTCGGACCTTTTTCGGAAAGGTTACCGGGGTGTTCTTCACCCCAAAAGACATTCTGGTGTATTCACAGTGGCCATTCGGAGTAGAAAACGCGGTTTTCCAAGCGTCCTTCGGGTCCATCGGAATTTAACCTTTAGACTGCCGGGATTTCAAGGAGCATATCACCCTCAGAAAACTGGTATAAAATGTATCTTATATGAGTGTTTGATCATAAAGAAAGTGTCGATGGGGGTAGCGTCAATATATTGGCTTTCCGGTAGTCTAGAGGTTAATGAAAACCACTCGCAATCAAAAGTGGAGAAATAAACGGTGCTAGCCAGCTGATCTAGAATATCGGCTATATTTGGGATCGGATAGGCATCTCCTACGATTTTGGAGTTAAGATCACGAAAATTTATCACAATGCGCCTACCTGGTCTTCCTTTACTATCTAGTTTCTTTGGAACAATCCATAACGGGGAGTTTGAGGGCGACTCGGAGAGTTTTATAAAACCGCACTTAAGGTGCTTCTTAATATGTTCGGCGATAAATTCTTTATGCACCGGAGGGTAACGATTCTGCTTTGTATTAATAGGCATCTGATTTTCTGCTGGAACGAAGTGTATTACGTTATTAGTGTAAGGCAGCAAGTCTCCTGGAAGCAAAAATACGTCGGAGTAGACCCCTAACAATTTTGTCAACATAATGCAGCTCGTCTGTGCTGAGGTGATCTGCACGAGCTTCCGCAATTCCTTTATTCGAAGCGTTTTATCAGTGATAGTCGGAGTTTCTTCCTTTCGCTAATACTGGACTCGAAATTATACTCATCTGAATGGAAGCGTATTATTTCTTGGGGTCAACGTAAGAAATGATTTCCTTTTTTTCCGTATTTATGCCCCAAATCTTGCAAGTTTGTCCCTCGCTGGTGACTATACTTTCTCTCAAGAAAGCATTCTTATTTCCGGCATTTATTTGCGGGAGGCAACCTTCCTTTAAGGCTGATTTTACTAGGTTTATTTGGACAATTTGCTTGGTCCTTGGAGGGATAGAGACTGATACCTATCCCCGATTTTCCACGCCTAGTATTAACTCCACTATACTTAAAAATTACTAGAATTTGAGTCGGATTGCTATTTGCTGCGCTGTTTGCTGACTCCTGTTTTTCTGCTAATTCATAAAAGTCTGCTCACGGTCGCTCCAGGTTTTCGTCTCCTGGTTTTAACGGAGGTTTGCGGAATAGGACATCTGCATTTACGTTAGTTTTTGCTGGTCTGCAAATAGTTTCAAACTCACATCCCCTAGGCGCTGCTTTTAGAATAATAAATCATAGCTACGGTCGCTTGGTATCGAGGAAGTGTTTTAAGGGTTCGTGATCTGTTATAACTGTAAATTTTTTTCCATAGAGATAATGTGAAAATTGTTGAGTGTACAGAATGCGTAAGCCACTGGCTGGTCCTTGCCTATTGGTCCTTGACTTTTTTAGGGTTTCTTGGCGCTGAATATTTTTTTACAGCTTTGACGTTTTTTGGATCTAATCTTATTTTTCCATTTCCTGCTATGTGACCTAGAAAGCTAGCTTTCCTTTTAAGGAATTGACGTTTGTTTGGTTATTATGGCACTGTAATCCTGCTAAAACAAGGGTCAGCAACCGTTGAAATGTTGCAGGTCCATTTCGTAAGCCATGCTCATTCGAGCATATTCGGAGATTCCATAGGGTCCGGCGATTGCTGTTTTGCTTGCTGATTCAGGGTTAATAGGGATCTGGTAGAATCCTGATTTTAAGTCAATTGCTGTTATACATTTTGCTGGGGTACATTGACAATTATGTCCGTTGTAATAGGTAATGGAAAATTGTCTGCTTCCGTTACTTCGTTTAAATTTCGGAAATCTGTTACCAGGTGCCATCTTTTGTTACCCTTCTTATGTGGTTTCTTTAGCACTATCCACATGGGAAATGAGTATTTCGACGTAGATACTTTAATAATTGCAGAAACTATCATCTTCAATATCTGTCTCTGCATTTCGTCTCGTAGTTCCTGTGGCTGGCGATACTGCTTCGACTTGACGCGTTTTTCTGATGTTTTTCTTATGTTTTTCTGATGTTTAACTCCGTTAAGTCTGTAGGCTGTAATATTTTCTCAGCTCATGACTTTTTATCTGTGTCTGTGCGGCATTGAAAAATACTGATATTTTCGTCATTTTCATCCTTGTATTCAAGTATTGTATATGATGTTTCAGGCATGACGTCACATGGTTGAAGTTCCGCTACTGGAGGATTGATTCGTATATGTTGATCACTGATATTAATGCATTCAGTGTACGTCTTTCCATCTCGGTTTGTCGCGCGAATTTTCCAAATAACAGGTCAGGTCCTAAGTCCTGCAGTGATACGAATCCCATTGCTATTTCTTCATTAGTTATTCGTGCATAAATGATTTGTCATGAGAAAGGATGTATTAAGAATGACTCGTCCATGATAAAGGGAATGTAGAATGTCGGAAAGGTTATCGTTTATTCCTTTAACCCTTTAATGCCTAACTTGACTATTTTTTCTACAATATTTTCAGTGGTGTGTAACACTATCTTAAAATTGTTCAAGAAATTCTTGCGATACCATTTTTAACGGAAAATTTTATGTATTTTCAGAATGCGGTATTAGAATTGTCGAAAAATTTAACAATAAAAAGTTATAAACAATTTTTTGCAAAAAAAAGTTATCTTTTGGAAAATAAAAACACGTATATATTTGGTCAGTGGCATGTATACTTTATTTTAAAACAGTTGCAATACCGAAATTAAAAAAGGCGGCCATCCGAACAACCCCTTTTCAACCAAGCTTATCAAGAAAGGTTCGTGATTTTTTTTTCTCAATCAGGATCCACTTTACAAAAAAAGTTATAAAATAAAAAGTTCTTAGAATTCATCAAAGAACACGTGTGAATTTTTTCAGACTTTTTGATTTTTCAAAAAATGGCCATATCTAAAAAAGTTGCAATAAAACGATCTCGCGTTTACCGAATACATCTGCTCCCTCATCCGACTTTTGCTTGTCTCTGCGCAGGTCTGCTTTGGTATTGTCTATGGTGTGGATATTTATATATGCTTTATTAAGTGATAATTTTACCACGTCCTCGTGAATTTAGAGGTCTTGTAAATACACTATATCATTTGTTCCCACCAGTTTTTCCGTTAACGTTGTTCGCAGAAAGGGTATTGCTATATCACCATGGTCGTCAAGTACGCGTCTAACTAGATCCCGAAATACTGGAAGGTTTTCAACCATTCCAGGAATCATTCTTTAAAGTGTGTACATATGCCCGATGTTTATTTGCTGTCTAGTGTTTTTGTCATCAGTGGATTGTGTCTCCAGTGATTTGGTCACGTCTTACATACGGGATTATTCGCTACCTGGTTTACGGAAGTCTGTGTGTCCCCCGGGTGTATATTAACGTGTAACATTCGGGTTTCTTATAGGGCATGGAGGAGGTATTCCGATTGCCGCTGATCTCAGTACTATCAAGCGACACTAATCGCGAACGATCTCATTACGACCGTTACAACCCAAGTCGCCACACTCAATTCGTGCGCAACGCCTATTGCGATACGAGTCAAAACACTCACAACCCCCTTTGCGCGGCACTTTTAATCATAATACATACTTTTTGCACTAAACGGAAATAATTAATCCTTTTATTTATATTTAAACTATATTAGATTTTTATTCATAATTAAATGTAATAGAAAAATAAATACAAAAAATTAAACTTCGCTTAAATCTTAGTTTCGCCTGAGCGCGCTCATTTTTATACACTAGTAAGGCTTCGCTCTGCCCTCCGCCTCGGTAAGTCTAGAACATAACGTTAATAAAATGCTAATTAATAAATTGCTACGCTTATGCTACAAATTGCAAATCTTTAAACAAATTAAACCGGCTCAGCCCAATCGCTAACACTCATTACGTGCGGGCGACCTCTCCCTTAGGGTTAGAGCTCGACTCAGTGCGCCGAGTGGACTCAATTCGTCAGTCAGCTCCTGCTCGCTCCGAGCTGCTTGACTCGAGGCGCGCTCAGTGGGAGAGACCGGTCGTCATGACAACGTCTTCCCGCGGGTGGGAAGGAGTCGCGGAGTGGGGACGCTCGTGAGCACACTTGCTCTCCGGCCATCGTGGTCGCGCTAATATTTTGTAATAAAGTTATTGCTCGCGCTGTCGAGCAATACCTTTGTTACATTACCCCCCCCCCCCCTTAAAAAAAACGGAGTTTTACAGGATACAAAATAAAAAAAACTAATTTTAAAATAAACTAATTACAAAAATAATGAACTATATATATCTAAAGAAAATAAATTTCTGATAAAAGCGACTCACTTTCGCGGCGGCATGAAACGGGGCACTCCCTCCTTCAAAAACTTTATTCTCCACTGGTAGCCCCACATGGTGGTTCTAAAATTGCGGGCTCCCAGCGGTACTTTCACTTCTGGTCCGAACGGGATAGAGATTGTCCGGGTTGGCCGCAGTTCCGCTGTCGTTGCTGCCATTTCCGATGCTGCCGATGTTGTTGTTGATGTTACCGTTGCCTGATTAATTTTCGCTGCTGCTCGCCGAGCCGCTGCCGCCTGCCTCTTGGCAACCAAACGCTCTTTGGATATCGTAGGCAACGATAATTTGCATCTTTTCTCCAGCTCTTCTCTCGGCGTCGGGATGTAGTCTTTAACGACTACTGCATTTCCTGCAATCCCTGCAGGAACGTATACTTCGTCTCCGGGTGGTGGTCCTTTTTCCTCTAGCCACTTCTCAAAATCTTCTAGGTACTGTCTATCCATTCTACCGAAATGCTACTGATTTTCGCGCAATTCGGAGTCTCCTTTTATCCGCTTAATTGTAAACATTGACGTCCTTAATCCTAACGGCCGTATTTCGCATTATTTACAGTGTATGTACATTTTATACAATATGTACATTAGGGTTCCTTAACCCTTAGATCTATTACTCGTCTGTCGACACAAACGGTTTCAAATCTTTAATTTGAACATGACGAATAATCACATTTTCATCGTTTTTAAGGTCGAAAATAACTGGAGAAATTATTTTAAAGACCTTAAACGGACCGATATATTTTTCGCACAACTTTGCGTTAATATTTTCGGCTTTATCGGACAAGACAAAATTTCTTTTTAATACTTGCTCGCCGATTTTCGGTTTCCATTCTCTCCTGCGGAGATTATAATATTTTTCTTGCCTTTGGAAGCTTTTTGCGGCATTGACTTTGGCCAAATCTAAAGCTTCCTGCAAGTTTTTTATCCGATTTTCGAACGAGTTTTTTACACTCCCTCTCTCTTTTTGCTCTAATGATCCGGCAGATATCAACTCTCTACCGAAATTTAAGTAAGCGGGTGTGTATCCGGTGCATTCGCTATGCGCAGTATTAAATGCAAATGCGATTTCGGGTATATGGGCGTCCCTGGTTTTTTGAGAACCTGTAATGTACTGTTTTATCGATGTTTTTACAGTACGATTGCGGTGAGTACGGAGGTGTTAACCTATGTCTTATCTTTGCATTTTCGAGTAATTTTTTAAATTCACGAGACGTAAATTGCCTGCCATTATCAGTTGATATTGTTTTCGGACAACCAAATCTGAGCAAAATTTGCTCTTGCACGCCTTTAACAATTGCCGTCGCTGTTGCTTTTCTAATTGGTCGCAAATCGATCCATTACGTGAAAACATCTTGCATAACCAACATTTGCGTAAAACCATTATTGGATCGAGGTAATGGTCCTACGAGATCAATTGAAACTGTCTCCCACGGGTCGCCGGGACACGTAGCTTTTAACTGCCCTGCCGGCGCCTGTTGTGTAGTTTTAAATCTTTGGCAATTGTTGCAAGATCGGACGTACCCTTTTGCTTCACGAAACATTCCAGGCCAATAGAATTTTTTAGCTAAACGAACAAGAGTTTTAGCAATGCCAAGGTGGCCTGCAGTCGGTAAATCGTGATTTTCTTTCAAAACTCGATCTTTCTCGTCTTCTCGAATGCACATTTTCCATTCTTCTCCGCTTTCAATTTCATTAAAGTCTAGAGTGTGCAGAATTTTTTTAAATAATCTTCCTTCTTTAATGCAAAAATCCGGAAAATTTTCTGGTTTTTCAGTGACTAATTTGAATGTACGGGCGTACCATTTTTCATTACTTCCACTATTGATCGAGTTGACATCAATAGGGTTGCGTGACAGAGCATCTGCAACGTTATTTTCAGAGCCTTTTCGATATAAAATATCGAAATCATACTGGCTTAATTCTAAGGCCCAACGTGCAAGACGACCTGCTGGACTATCTATACTATTCAGCCACTTTAACGCCTGGTGATCAGTCAGTGCAGTAAAATGACATCCGTCTAAATAATCACGCATCTTCCAAATTGCCCATTTAACGGCTAAACATTCAAGTTCTGTCACCGAATAACTTTTTTCTGCTTTGCTTAAAGAACGACTAGCATAAGCAATAACTTTTTCAACTTTTCCATCATTCTGCGTTAAAACTGCGCCTAGACCTTCTAAACTTGCATCCGTTTGCAAGATGAATGGTAAATTCCAATCCGGATAAGCGAGGATTGGTGCATTCGTCAAACATTTTTTTATTTCTAAAAATGCATGTTGTTGTGCATCTTTCCATTCCCACTGTGCTTTTTTCTTTAAGAGGTCTTGCAACGGCGTTGTCATTGTTGCAACGTTCGGTATGAAACGCCGATACCAAGAAATCATTCCCAAAAATCTTTTTAGTTCTTTTGAATTATTTGGTACTGGTATTTTTTGCACAGCGGCTACTTTATCTGGGTCCGTTCGTACTACGAATTCATCTACGACGTGACCTAGGTACTTCAATTCTTTGCGGGCAAAATTGCATTTATCCCAATTCGGTTTCAGATTGGCATTCTTTAATTTTTCGAAAACGATCTTTAGCCATTTCATATGCTCTTCGAAAGTTTCGGAAATTATTATGATATCATCCAGATATACGAATACGTTTTCGGCCATATCTGGAGTGATAATCATGTCCATGAGCCGTTGAAAGGTTGCACCTGCAGAATGCAATCCAAATGGCATCACGTTGAATTCAAACAGTCCCAAGCCGGGTACTGTGAATGCGGTAATCTCTTTACTTTTTTCATCCATTGCCACTTGCCAATATCCATTTTTTAAATCAATGGATGATAGTATTCGTGCTCCTTGTAAACGATCGAGCATCGAATTCAAGAATGGCAATGGGTATGCGTTTTTAGATGTTACCGAATTGACTTTTCTAAAATCTACGCAAAAACGCATTTTCCCGTCTTTCTTTTTCACCAGAACTATTGGTGAACTCCAAGGACTTGTCGATCTTCTTATTATCCCTTCTTATTATCCCTGCTTCCAGCATTTCTTTGACTTCTTCGTGAATTGTCTTCTGTATTACTGGGTTCCTCGGTCGGTATTTCTGTT
Organism: Sycophila sp. Sp_5; assembly: GCA_018906775.1. NCBI lineage: Eukaryota > Metazoa > Arthropoda > Insecta > Hymenoptera > Eurytomidae > Sycophila > Sycophila sp. Sp_5. Next base: position 56,363 of record JACCID010000365.1, read on the forward strand.
TTATCGGCGTTTCGTCGATCAGCTTGATATTGTGCTGGATTAACGGTGTGCAACCTGTCATATGCTGCATTTCTTCTTTTTCTTGTTTAATCCAAGCATCTAATCTCTTCTTCTGATCTTCTGTGAGTGCTTTTATCCCTATATCGTCGTTTATGTTACAAATTTCCTGAATTGTAAATGTCGGGAATAACTGTTTTTTATTTAGAAAAAAAATAGGTTCTAGTTTTTCTATTATATCCAGGCCCAACAATAAATCCTGAGTCAAATCCGGTATAATAAACAATTTTGCCAAAGTAGCTTTATTATAAACTTTTATTTTTCCAACTCAGAAAAAATTAATCTTTACTAGCTGGCCATTAGCTACAGCCGCTATTCTTTTAATTTTCTTTATTCTACCTGCGATTTTTTTTATTTTATTCGCTGTCATTTGGCTAATGCATGAAAAATTTGCACCGGTATCGATCAGGGCATTGCATTTATACAGGGTGTCAATTAAGTCCCGGGACGGCTGAATATTTTCAGAGGTAAAGTAATTCTGATAAAGGTCAAGGTCATTTCTTAAGTAACTTTTAACGAGGAATCTAATGGTGACATTCACTTTGACCTTGGACTTGACCTTGAAGGTTATTTCAAGGTCAACTGTTTTTTTTTAAATAGGAACCCCCATTTTTAAGACTGGTAATCGATAGAGCGGGAAATTTTACATTCAGATACGTAATTAAGTCAGAGCTAGTGTTTGAACTTGAGGGTTACTCTAAGGTTATTTACACTCCAGCAAGGTTCTTAGATACCTCTGAATATTTTTGCAAGCGGTAAAGCTATTCCTCGTGTAACTTTCAACGAGGAACTCAATGGTGACCTTATACTTGACCTTGGACGTGACCTTCAAGGTTATTTCAAGGACACCTATTGTTTTTAATGGAAATCTTCATTTTTTACACTGGCAATCGATAGAGTGGGAAATTTCTTTTCGAAAATAGTATTTGACGTGATCTTTAGAAGGTCAAATCAAGGTCAATTTTGGATAAACTGTCAAAACATTTTCGTATTCAAACTTTAGAGGATTTATGAAAGACTAAATGTTTGAAAAAGTTTTGAAACCAACATCGACCACCTTGACTTTGAAATCAGCTTTGCACATTATTTGAAAGTTCAAGCATTTTTTAAATTAGTAACCTTACTATCGCCCTTATTCTTACTTTTAGCGTTACCCAGAAACAACGACTCAACGGCTGATCTCAAAGTCAAGGTGGTCGATTTTGTTGGTTTCAAAACTTTTTCAAACATTTAGTCTTTCATAAATCCTCTAAAGTTTGAATACGACAATGTTTTGACAGTTTATCCAAAATTGACCTTGATTTGACCTTCTAAAGATCACGTCAAATACTATTTTCGAAAAGAAATTTCCCACTCTATCGATTGCCAGTGTAAAAAATGAAGATTTCCATTAAAAACAATAGGTGTCCTTGAAATAACCTTGAAGGTCACGTCCAAGGTCAAGTATAAGGTCACCATTGAGTTCCTCGTTGAAAGTTACACGAGGAATAGCTTTACCGCTTGCAAAAATATTCAGAGGTATCTAAGAACCTTGCTGGAGTGTAAATAACCTTAGAGTAACCCTCAAGTTCAAACACTAGCTCTGACTTAATTACGTATCTGAATGTAAAATTTCCCGCTCTATCGATTACCAGTCTTAAAAATGGGGGTTCCTATTAAAAAAAAAACAGTTGACGTTGAAATAACTTTCAAGGTCAAGTCCAAGGTCAAAGTGAATGTCACCATTAGATTCCTCGTTAAAAGTTACTTAAGAAATGACCTTGACCTTTATCAGAATTACTTTACCTCTGAAAATATTCAGACGTCCCGGGACTTAATTGACACGCTGTATTTACCGACATTTACATTTACAAATAAACGCGAATCTTTTAATTCGGCCGAGGCTCTGTCGCTACATTTGTCTCGGCCTGCGCTCCGTTTCCGGCCGGTTGTGCCGCGTGACATGCACAGTCTTTCGTAAAGATATTATCCTTTCCGCAGAACGAACAAAATTTGCGTCACTTATTTCTACAGTTCTGTCTTAAATGACCTTGCTGTTTACATTTCCAGCAAGTTTTCGACCTATCGTACGGCGCATTGTTAACTGTATTTATCCTATTCGATTCGTTGCGCGGTTTTTTGTCTTCTATCTTTACGAGTTTGAGCGTTTGTTCTATTCGCTCTACCTTCTTAATTAAATCTACCAATGAGTTTACGCTATCGCGACTAACGTAACTCCGGTTTCATGTTATAATACAAATTATCGAGCTGTTCTTCGGCTCCAAACTTTCCGTGACGGCGCATCATTGTAGACAATGCTGTAACATATGCACGCATTGTTTCGTTTGCAGCTTGTCTTCTCTCTCTTATCTGCGCGTACAGGTTTCTCGTTTCTTCAGGCGGTAAATAGAAATCACGTATAGCCTGCTGTAAGTCCGGCCATGACGTAATTTCTTGAGATATGTTCCGGAACCAAAGGAGTGCTTCTCCTCGCAACAATTCTGGAAATCCTTGTATAATCTGTTGTTCCGTAAACTCGTACGCACGTCTAAGTTCATCTACTCTTTCAAGGAAAGAGTAGACGTCTTTTCCATCAAAATGGCAATTCCATTTGCGCATTTGATCCAATACTCTTGCTGTGGAATTACTCTCTTGTGTTACGTAGATTGGCTGTTGTCGCTCATATTGTTGCTGTCCGTCAAATGCACTGGTCAGATTCTGTACCCCTGATCCGCTTGCGATCGGTGTACATGTCCTCGACTCTTTTACTACCACGTGGACATATTCTGGTTTTTCCTCATCTGCTGTTTTGTCTACTTGCTCATTGTAGTCTTCTGCATCCGCTGGTTTATCGGTAAACAGCTGAGGGTTTTTCCTTACGAAGGCGATTAGACATTTGCGCAATTCATCGACTTTTCCGGATTTCTCGATATTAAATTTCGTTAACAAATCTACTAGTTCCTCGCGTTTCAAGCGGTAGAACCACGCTACGCCTATTTTACCCGACATTTTGATTGTAATTCCGAAAAAAAAACTTTAATTAAAAAAAAAAAATGATTCTGCGAGTCCTTGATACGCGCGGGTACCTTTTCGGACTTTTACCGATTAAAACAGAAAAAACAAAATAAAAAAACAAATGCAAGAAAAGTGAAAAGAAAATAAAAATTTGTTTGCCTTGAACCGGCTTTTCTGAATTTATTTAAATTAAATCTCGTTCCGCACGTATTTTCGCTCTGGCGCACATAACGTTATTCGCTAACAACAACAAACTCATTTCGATTAACCTACCCGTCACCTATGTATATTTCAAATTACCTAATTTAAACTTAAATTCTTAAAACTACTAATCATTTCGTTGATTATTTCCTCGACCTTCTCTACTCTACTTTCTAATCTTGCCAAACGTGCCGTGGTGCTTCTTGCTACGTTAAACAATTGCCGCTTCAACATGTTATTTTCTATTCTTAAATTTTCCAATTCTTTACCGTAGTATCTTAACGTCTCTTGCTGTTCAAAAAACTTTTCTGCCAGATCTTCAACGTTCGCTTCTGTTTGATTGAATCGGCCCCGTAGCCGGAATTCGGAGCCGAACTCGTCGAAAAAATCTGGCATTATTATTATGTTAATTCGAGAGATAAAATGATAGAGAGAAAGAGAAAAAAAATCTAGTCTTATCTTACTATAATACTGGCAGAAAAAAAAACAAACAAGAAAATCAGTTTAAATACTTGCTCGTTTTCCTTTTATCACACTATCACCTCAGTCGTTGGCAAAATTATCACAGAATATTCCCTAAACCAACCTCCTAAACCACCATAGCCTGTTCGGGCGCCATGTAACATTTGGGTTTCTTATGGGGCAGGAGGAGGTATTCCGATTGCCGCTGACCTCAGTACGATCAAGCGACACTAATCGCGAACGATCTCATTACGACCGTTACAACCCAAGTCGCCACACTCAATTCGTGCGCAACGCCTATTGCGATACGAGTCAAAACACTCGCAACCTCCTTTGCGCGGCACTTTTAATCATAATACGTACTTTTTGCACTAAACGGAAATAATTAATCACTTTTATTTATATTTAAACTATATTAGATTTTTATTCATAATTAAATGTAATAGAAAAATAAATACAAAAAATTAAACTTCGCTTACATCTTAGTTTCGCCTGAGCGCGCTCATTTTTATACACTAGTAGGGCTTCGCTCTGCCCTCCGCCTCGGTAAGTCTAGAACAAAACGTTAATAAAATACTAATTAATAAATTGCTAAGCTTATGCTACTAATTGCAAATCTTTAAACAAATTAAACCGGCTCAGCCCAATCGCCAACACTCATTACGTGCGGGCGACCTCTCCCTTAGGGTTAGAGCTCGACTCAGTGCGCCGAGTGGACTCAATTCGTCAGTCAGCTCCCGCTCGCTCCGAGCCGCTTGACTCGAGGCGCGCTCGGTGGGAGAGACCGGTCGTCATGACAACGTCTTCCCGCGGGTGGGAAGGCGTCGCGGAGTGGGGACGTTCGGGAGCACACTTGCTCTCCGGCTGTCGCGTTCGCGCTAACGCAAGTATATACAAAATATACGCGCATTGCGTACCGACTTAAATTTTGTAATAAAGTTATTGCTCGCGCTGTCGAGCGATACCTTTGTTACAAACGAAACCTTCAATGATCGGGGAATGGCTGTGATTGTTTGCCTGCACCTAGATTAAGTGGAGATTTCCAAGGCAAGGAATGGGGGATATGTCATTAAATGAACGTGGTTCGGATCTAAATGATTGACTAGAAATATGTCCTGCATCTCAGATTACCCGTGAATCGTTATTCACCTTTTTGTAAACTGCCGGGAGAGTATTCTCAAGTGCAGTCATAAATGTTCGTCCAACAAAAATGTCTTGTGTCATTGATCCTCTTGGTTCTAATGGTAATAAATCAACAGTTGAGGGATTATCAAACTGTGTATTAATGGCATTGTAGGTCCCGCGGTATGAGATTCCATTACGGTGGGCTGCAGCGAATCCATAACTACGGCTGTATTTGCGAGAGGCAGCTCCGATATGGGCCAGTTTAACCACTCTGTTTGGTCCCTGGCTGGCGTATTTTCAACGATTGTGGAAGGAAAAGGCAGCAGGAGAAGTATACTTTGCGCGCTTGTTCTATAGAAGTTATATATATTATCGCTCTTTCTAACTCCTCATGCGCAATTCTAAAGACCTAGGTTTCCCAAGATTGATTTTGACATCTTGATTTGTAATTCAATATTTTCTTTTTAATGTCTTTATAGATGTTAGTTCATGCCCAAATGACTCTGACGTGATTTCGTTTGAGTTTTAATCCCTCCAGTAATTTGTTAGTAAAGATAATAAATTCTTACTTACCAGCAAGCGAATAGTACTTTAAATATCCTTGGCATCCCTCGTTCTACTACTTCCTTCAATCCAGATCCTCCAACACCACCCTGCACACACTTAGCACTACTGTTACGGCTTTTGTAATGCTTATGTCTGCAAGGGTTCGCTGCTGTCACTCCAAACGTTCCAAAATACGCGAGATTATTATTATCGCCTCAAGAGACTTATCGTGGTCGTCCGGCAGTGTGACTACAAAGCACAGCTATATTTCTACAGAGGAGTTCGAGGAACACCAAAATTTTAAATTCGATGCACCCAATTTCAAAATAACCGAAATATAAGAATATCATCGTCCTTGGTGGCATCGAGTTCACATCCACATACAACATTGGGAAATGTTTTCTCACTACAGGGTCACATGTGCAGTAGGCTTAACTTGTCTAACGAATCTAAACAACGTTGCGAAAGAGATTTACAAGAAGAGCAGAAACGCATCTACAGAAATGTACACTAAATCGAGCTCAATGTTATTTAGGTATTGGTAGATTCATAAATTTGGAAAACTATAAGGCAATTTTTTACATACCTGCCTTAACCTAGTAGCGATGTTACTAGGAAACAAGTCGAGAAATGCACTTTTGCCTTATAAAGATTGCAGCAGCAAGGGTGTTGAAATGAAAAGCTAATAGAGTCAAATAAATAGTTTTAAATATTTTAGTTATTAGGAAATCAGTTCTAAGATTTTAGTTTTATATAGAGCCAGACCAGCCAACAGGAAGCTTTTTTTCTTCTGCTGGGTTATTATTAAATAACTTTATATGTATATGCATTTGTATTATTGTATTTGTGTGTTGTATACTTTGGTAAATAATAAATAAAAATAAATCATTTAAATTGGCGTTATTCTAGACGAACAATATTTCAAATTTTTTAAAACTATTCCCGTTCAAATTAGTGCTCTGAAGTTTGCCGACTCCCAGTGAAAATATTTTGCGTGACACCGCTGGGAGGTCCTCTCCGGCTGCGGCTTGGCCGGCGCGTAGCGAAAGACTGCCCAGGCATTTCACTGAAAGGGCTACCCAGGGGTCTAAATCCTGAACTAGGCAGTTGCTTGGCTTGCCGCCCTTCGCAGTCTCAGATATAGAATGTGTGATGCACCACTATCGCGGAGACGAAGCTATTTTCCTTGTAGTATTGTGACGTGGCACTTTCACTGTGAGTCATAAAACCCCGAAAATGTACGTAATTACTCAGAATCTTACGCGGAAACTAGATAAGAGCTAGGAAAATCAGGACGCAATACAAGCTACAGCTAAGATGATAAGATAAGATAAGATAAGATATTCCTTTATTCGCCTGTGAGGGCAAAAATTAACATGTACAGAAAACTTTCATAACAAAATTTATATGTACAAAACGTATTTCCTTAGTAAGGATTACCTTTGACGTTATAATTACAAGAAACAGCCGGTGATATAGTCTAGTTACAAATAAATAAATAAAATAATAAATACATTTTTGAATACTAGTGTTATCACAGATATTGAAAATATCACAGTCAAGTTAGAAAGATATTAAAAAATATCACAGTCTAAGCAATTGCGTAGGTCTATAATTTTCTAATTCTCTGGACCCATGCCCAGCAGAGTAGATGAAGTATGATGTTGTAGGTTAGGGGTCTATCGCCAACAGGTGCTGGCGCAGCATCCTCTTGAAAGCTGTATAAGATGGCAGGTGGCGGATAGGAGCAGGAAGGGAGTTCCATAAGCGAGCTCCCTGTACTTGGAATGCCCTGGCTCCAGTTTCAGTGCTCGCTCTGGGGATGTTCAGTTCCTGCGGTTCACCCCTAGCAGTGGCTCTCGGAGAGTGCAGAGAAAAGAAATCGAGTAAATAACTCGGCTCCCTCATTCTGATAATTTTGTATAATAGCAGTGCTGTGAAGTACAGCCTGCGGGAGTCCGTTCTGAGCCATCCCAATCGCCTCCTGTAGGGGGAAATGTGATCATCCCTCCTAACTCCGTAAACGTATCTCACACATGCATTGCTTAATCTTTGCAATCGGATACGTTGTTCGTCCGTTGCGTCTAGGCACACGACTGTGCAGTAGTCCAGATGTGGTTGGACTAAAGACTCGACTAGTCTCCTGCGTAGAGCCTCATTGGTGCAGCCCCGTATAAACCGCAGACCGTAAAGGGCTTTATTGACTTTCTTTGTGATGAAGTCAATCTGCGGCCTCCACGATAATTTATTGTCCAATACAACACCAAGGCTGGTGACTTGTGCGCTGAATGGAACGTATACTCCGTTCCCCAGCCCAACACCTGGTAGTGACATGCTGTTAATGTCGTTCACATTTCTGTTTGAGCCAAAGTAAATTGCTTTGGTTTTACCGGTGTTGAGCCGGAGCCCGAAACACGCCGCCCACCCCGCCACTTTTTGTGACGCTAGAGACAGTCGAGTCAGACCATCTGATAAGTCCTCTTTTGCAATATGAAGATATATTTGAAGGTTGTCTGCATAGAAAATGTGCTTAATGTCGAGTCCGTATAGTCTGTTGTGTAGGTCATTGACGTAAAGGCAAAAGAGTAGGGGACCCAGGACGGACCCTTGTGGAACTCCCAGATTGGTTTCTATATACTCTGAATTTCCGTTTTTTGCAGAGATAACCATCTGAGAGCGACCTTGTAGAAATGATTTAATCCAATAAAGAGCCGCCCTGGTAAACCCCAAGCCTCTCAACTTTCCCAGAAGCTTAGCTGGGGAGATGGTATCAAATGCCTTACTGAAATCGAATAGAAGAAGCAGAGTTACCTTCCTCTTGTCAATGGCCATGCGCACATCGTCCGTCAGTTTGAGTAGTGCTGTCTGCGTACTGTGGTGTTTACGAAAACCAGTCTGGAAGGGATCTAGTAATTTTTGTACTTTTAGGTACTCCGTGATTTGGTCATGGGCTATTTTTTCCAGAACCTTAGAAAGGAAGCTAAGCTGTGCTATTGGTCGAAAATCCGAGGTGTTCGTCGGGGCTACTTTCTTTTGCAGGGCTATGACCTGCGCTCTCTTCCAAGCCTCCGGAAAAATGCCCTTAGCGAAGGAGGAGTTGAATAGTCTCACGATATATTCTCCGATGGTGGGAAGTGCTTTCACCACCACTGATTGTGGGATTCCATCCTCTCCTCTTGCCTGCGAGGAAAAATGTGATATCGCTAGGACCACGTCAGTGAAATTGAATGGTTTGAAGTTAAAACCGTCATCACTCGCAGAGTTTATAATGATGTTAGCTTCGTTTATGTCTTCCGAGGGAGAGGATGAAACCTCGGTGAAATGCTCATTGAGGGCACTTGAGGTAAAACCGTGAGACCCCTCCTCCTTTCGCTTTGGTAGAAGGCCAAGGTTCCGCATCTCCTTCCATACATTTTTGTTCTCATCGAGAGAAGTTACAAGATGTTTTTGTATGTAGGAGTCCCGTTCATAATTTAAGCGTTCCTTGACCTCCCTGCTCAGTCTTAGATACTCATCAAGTAGCAACGCATCTGATGTACGCTTATATCTCCTGAGAGTTGCGTTTCGCTTATTGACAAGCTGCCTAAGCTGAGGACCAAACCAAGGGGCACATTTCTTTTTTGGGCAAACCTGTTTAATTGGTGCCAACAAATTAATAGCTAAATTAAGATTAGTGTTCATAGCGGACAAAGCACCTTCCAGGTTGGTTTCTAGGGAATTCATGGCATTCCAGTCACATTCAGAGAGCACTTCATTCAGAGAATCAGCTTTGATGCTGTTGTAATCTCTGTAAGAGAACGTTTCTCTTACAGGGTCAGGGCTGTGAATGTCTATGGTGACGTCTAATAAGCTGTGCTTTCCGAAGTGGGGCAGCCATTCATTCCCATAATCCAGTACTAAGTCGTTGTCGTCCGTCATCATCAAGTCAATCCACGTGTGAGACGAAGATGTTCTATGTGTCGGTCCATGCGGCACTAATTGCATGGAGAGTTCACTGGCAAGACGCTTGATGGTATTTGCATCGTCCGAGGTTGTCAACAAGTCAGCATTCAGGTCCCCCATTATCACCTTATGACTGAACTCCGAAACCAGAGAACGTAAGACAGGAAAAAGATTAGAGTCGCGTTGCATCGGTATTTTAGGTGGTCTGTAGATGACCCCCACGAGAATGGGGGGGCTATCCCCCCTCTGCACGGAACAAAAAAGATACTCTGGGATTCCAGGTTTGCCTGGTCCTTCAGTGTTAGATTTGTCTAAGATTTTTACCGTATAGTCGCTCCGAACTAAGAGGAGAACGCCTCCCCCATTCACATTGCGATCCTGCCTTACTGTTGAATAACCAGGGACCCGAATGAGGGTGTCGTCGACAACTGGACCTAGCCAGGACTCCGCGATTGCAAAAATATGGAAGGAGGGATGATCCGCAAGGAAAAGACGGAGCTCTCCAATGTGCGCTCTGATAGAGTTCACATTTAAGAACCCTGCCTTAAAGGAACCCTTGCCACTCCTTCCCACCACCGGCCGGGTATGATCAAAGATTTGCCCCCGATCTGTCTGCCATCGTTACTCCCGTTGCCTTTGAGGAAGTGGATGTTGAGTCCCTCATTGCGGCAGTATTTCTGGGAGCATCCAGACACGCCGTGCGAATGGCTTGCAGATCTGCGGCTGACGCAAAGACATGCGCTCGCTCACCTCCCCTACGTTTAGCCAGGAACCTGCCACCGGAGTGCCAAACATATTTAAAGCCTAGATCTTTGGCTGTGGATCTTAAGTTCTGGAAAAGAATGAACTTGTCCAGGGGCAGCATTTCATTTATGAATACCTTCCTACCCGAGAAGTGGTTGACAGTTTCCTGGGACAGGGAGTCGGACTTAATGTCATTCGTTGTTAGGTAGTTGAGCGAGCGCTTGGCCCGCATCACTCTCCCGACCAGACCCGGTTCAGAAAGCCTAGCTATAATAGAGGGTGATGGGCCGTTGGGTGAACCCAAACTCTCCAAATCGTTTCCTTTTTTCTCCACAGCCGACCTCCGGCGACGGACCTCACGCACATCAGCAATGTCCTCTCTGCGCAAGGCAGGCAGGACAGTGCCAAGAACTGCTAAAGCGATATCGCCCAGAGCATCAGAAGGGATCTCAGATCCCCCTCTAAATAACCCGTTGACGATCACCTCGCAGCCCTCGGTCGACGCATGGTTAACGCGAGCGCCCGTATCACCGGAGCCCTGCCCAGGAGAGGAAACTCTATGCGGGGCACAAGTCTCAGTCTCACCGGCTGGTAAAGTTGGTGCTACCTCAGAGGGTAGTCGAGTGTGAGCAGCAATGGAGCCCTCCAGTGCAACGTGTACTTGCTGCAAGCTATCATTTTGTTCCTCGGCACGCTTGAGCAGCAGCGTAGTATTTGTGTTAGTGTCTTTCAACAATCCATTTTGGTTACATATCAAATCCTCCAGGGTGGAGACCCTGGCTGTTAAATTCGCTATTTCACACCCTGTTCCCTCCGTCGAAATAGTGGGAACAGCATGTGAAACAGGGCCGCCCCCCAAGATGGATTTAAGATCGTCCAGCTACTTCTCAAGCATGTCGAAGCGTTGAAAAAAGAGCTCCATTGTGCTCACTGGTATTAAAACATGGGATAGACCCATTAAGCTGTTATCTCCTAGCGGGGGATCCGACGCGTCATTTTCTGTTAGCGGGAGAGATGTGGAACTCTCCGTTGATTGTGTGGTGTTATTAAGGCACGGGCCCACTGCTTCGTTCAGTGCCTGCAACTCTGCAACCCGACCGACAGCAAGGGAGCCAGCAGCAGGCGCCTGGTAGGCTGCTTTCCCGCCAGACTCTTCTATGCTGGCCCGGAGTAATGAGCGCGAACTTAGGTGGGAAGTTCCGCGCGTTCGCGCTGGCGGTGACGTCAGCGTTGGCGTGGAGACCCCCGAAATCTGGCGGGGGCCCGCGCGGGTTATTGCTCCAGCTAGGCGAGCCGAGCTTCTTGTCGTTCGAGCGGCTACCTTGACGTTTGTTGTTGTTTCGCGGCACACATCGCACGGCGCGTTTGCTTTCCTCTGCGCACACTTAGAATGACAGGGCCGCTTGCAGACGGAGCACCTGTTTATAGGTCTCACACATACTCCGCCGCAAACGACACATGTCGCAGAGGAAGACGTACCTGGCATGATGGTCTGCACGCTTTTGTTTGACGTCTGCTCGGTGTGTACACAGGTGTGGTGGTGTAGAGCTAGTGTTCGTCTGTGCGTGTGTTGTGCGCGCGAAAAGGCAGCCGACTCCTTCTTAGCCTCTCTCAGCGGAAAATTGATGTTTTAAAAAGGTCTCCCTGGCTCGTTGGGATGAAGCCATGCAGGTGTGCTCCGGTATCATGGAGCCTGCGGGAGACTGGTTCCGCTAGAAACAGTATAGCGCTCACAGACGCATGTAAGAATGCGAAAAGATTTAAATAAGTGAGAGTGCCTAGAAAGGCGTCTTATCGCTTACCGATCCAGAGAGAGAGCATACATTACCTATTCTAATGGCTTTAAATGATCTCTTTCCGTAATTCCGTTAACCTTGTAAGGCCTTACCTTCCCGAAACTCTGTGGCTCTCCAGGGGTACAAAGACTTGAAACGCTCAGACACGAGGTACCCAAGGTGCGGCGCTGTATATTGATCAGCTGATCAACCGCGAGCGTCGCGCGACGTTATGCGTCGACGTTCGCTCACGCTATGTGAGGACGTCTGCCCCCAGAACAGACGAGGCAAGCGGCCCGCCTCCGGAGAGCCACTGAGAATTCCGGGTGAAGCTCGAGGCGTGCCGATTGAGGAGCTCGAGGTCAATTCCGCAGCAAGAGAGACTACCGATCCACGGATTCAGTAAGAGTGCAACCGCACTGGGCGCGGTAGGCTCTTTAACTCCTGTCTTCTCCTTCTCCTACCGGCGTCGATCCCAATGTGTGCATGCGGTAGGTAGTGCAGAGCATCGCGACTCCTTATTCGCGGCTGGCGCCCTTAAAGTCCCGTATCGACTACGGGCATGTTCAGTGTATTGTTCTATTGCAAATAAACTTTTCCATTTCTTTATTTTTTTATCTTCTTCTATAACTTTTTTTATTTACCCCTGGAAATAATTATGTACCTTTTAAGTGCAGGGTAAAATATGGTTTCCACAAAATTTTATTACATTAAATAAAATTTACCTTCTTATACATGAACCGTTCGAAACTTTTTAAAGGCCCGGAAGACGCTTAAACAGAGGCGTTTCTGGTTTTTCAATTTCAAGCGTGGTATAGCTGCTGGAGCTTTATTCTATAAAATTAGGGAGAGAGAAAGCGTTACTAACTACTCTTTTCGTGATTTTGTATTCTTTGTGTATTCCCATCGTATGCGTGAAACTCCATTCAACGCATATTTATGCTATGTCTCTCGTTTCATTTAGATACTAAATGCACACGAGTAAAACGAGTAAAACAAGTAGAAAAATACGTATGACGCAATACCATAAAAATTATTTATATAATTAGCATTCGATTTAGTACTTTATTAATATAAATACCGTCTCTTTCAGTCCTAAAAGCTATAAATGAAGATAGTCCAGCAGTTCCAGCTCTTCTAACAGATTATATTCTTAAAGGTAATTATTGAAATTTATCTATTTGCTACAGAAATTAAAAAAATATTGATAAAGTTGTGAGGGAGGTTTTTAAATATTTATGAAGGAGGACGGAAGAGAATTCGTTTCCGGCGAGCCGACCTGCTGTATGCATATTTTTGTGCAGACCTGTGACAGACGAGCTCGACGAGATGGAGAGATAGATAGATGGATAGATATAATTTATTCGTCTTCAGTGTAGGCAAAAAAAAATATAAAAAAAATAATAAATACAGTAGAGTCTTTATACTATAAAATAAAATAGATTATTATATGTTATCACAGTTGTTAATCACATTGTAATATCACAGCATTTTTTAAAAATCTAGCGCAGCACAGTACTTAAGAGAAAATAAATATTTATAAATAAGATAACATCTATGGGGGTTATCGCCCAATGTTGGCGTGCCGCACTCTTAAAAGCTGAATAAGGAGGCAGATGGCGAATAGAGGACAGAAGAGAGTTCCACAGGCGAGCTCCTTGCGCTTAAAAGACCCTGGCACTAGTTTCAGAAGGCCTGGGCCCTCTAATAATTCTCGGCATACTTATATGCTGAATTGTCAAAATGCGCCAGCCGAGATATCTGGCTGACCTTTTTACTGTTCATGCACCCACGTTATGACGCAGAGGTATGCCTTCGGAATTAAACATTTCATTTATTCATATTAGAACAGGTCTTAGATTGTTTGAGGTATAGGGAGCACGTTTCTGGAATGATCCAAATCTGAATCCGGAATCGATTTGGTCTATATACCGTAATAAATGGTCTAAATTTCGAATAAATAACGAAAAACCCGTAGAAATCGCGAAAAGTCATATTCAACTTAATCCCAAACTGAAGAATGATTTTCTTGGCCCTATTTTAATTTGTTGGATCCAAATTTGATGTCTATTTTACCCTTACACCCTCCAAATGGTTAAAAAATATCGGATTATGTTTTTTTGTTTATAGAGATCGAATCTATGTAAAATAAAGTCAAAAGCTATCCCAAATTTTTATCTGATACTTTGAAATCTATCCATTCCAACTACCATGGAATTGAAACCACATATTAAAGCACAACATGAGTATCAAATATAGTTTATGGGCGGTATAATGCAATTTTAAGGCAATGGTTAGAAGAATCAGATGAAATTAAAATGTATTATATCGATGATATGGTCTTCATTATCATCCCAAAAAGATTGCTATTTTTGTATGATAGAAATAGCGGGTTTTACTGCAGCTACTGAAGATAACATTAAATACGCAAACGTTTTTTCATCAGTAAAAACTATAAGTCGTAGATAACTTCTATATCAATAGATATAAACATTTCTAGTAGCGATGAAGAAATGGAAGTTGATGAATCATCCTATGTCCAAAGTTCCGATGATGATGAATACTTGCCAAATCATGAGAACACTCCTCACACCTTTATACAAAAAAAGTTGAACAATCTTGTAAGTGACTTTGGGTTACCTAAAGATAGAGCTGAATATTTAGCTCCAGCACTCAATAAGAAAAACTTGTTGGCAAAAGAAACAATAGCTTACTTTAATCGGGATAGAGAAAAGAAACTTCGAAAATTTTTTAAAAATGATAAAGACAATTGATTAAGAACGAAGAGTGGAATCTCTTCATTGATTCATCAAAACGAAGACTTAAAGCCTTGCTACTTCATAATGGCAATATATTTGCATCAATTTCGATAGTCCATTCAAAGAAGTTCAAAGATATTTACGACAATTTGCTTTTAATATGATAAAGTACTTGGAGCATCAATGACAGGTGTTGAGACTTAATTAAAATATCTTACCTTCACACAAGTTTAATTCAATAAGTTAGATAAACTACAAGAAATTTATGAGTGAGTTGAAGGAGGAGTGTGGAATGTCTTGAACAAATAACAATGTTAAAAATTAAGCAATTACAAAATATTTATTAAAAGTAGGCATAAAAAACCTCCACTGAAGGTGGAGGAAAAAGCCGCCAGAAACTGTATATAATAATTTACAAAGGAATTGAATGCATTCAATAAACTTAATCTACGAGCGCTCTTACCCTTTATAATTACAATCGAATATGGCCAACGTGTGACGCGTAGTACCAGGGGGCCTCGACGATAGCGCGCACTGCTATCGGGGCCGAAGGATGGGTGGGAGGCGACTCCGCAACCTTGCGCGGTGGCGACGCGGCCCCAACGTCTTGGGCACGGGTACAGCCCTTGCCCGTCACCACTCCGGGGTCCGATTCGTCCAGGAATCCGGTACCACCTAGGGGAATCGCCTCAGGAATCACCGATGCGGTGATCCCAACCAAGCCGCTGGTGCTGGTCCACCACAGGAATGCACCGTCCTGATATACGGTTAGGTCCTCGCACGCACTCGCAGAACGCACACACAAACACCGTTCGTCCACTTTCAAGAGCCTAACGCCGACGTCAAAGTAAAAGGTGCAACGCGCGCGACGACCCGACACTCGTAACTCCGACGATCCGACACGGAAGCCACCCACGAGAGAAGTGACGGACCGATGTGCCCAGGCGGACCAATCGACCCCCGCTCGGCCACCCCCGGCAGGCCCGAGACGAACCGAGCCGCCATTGACGTCAGGCCCCGGCCGGACGGCCGGGACCGCCGCCGCAGACGCCCGGGGTCGCCGGGGTTTTCCCGCGTCCCCCAAGTCCCGCCAACACATGTTCCAGCTAATGGCGGGTTTTTCCCGTCATCCAGAACAATGAGGAAGGGCCGAGCGAGGTCTGAATTTTACGCGAAGGGTTTTTCCTAGTTTCCCTGCTGGAGGAACTCGAGAAGCGGCCTCGAGTTCCGAACATTCCGCCCGCCTTCGTCCGTCGGACGAATCTCCATCACCTGAGGTCCGGACTCTAATGCAAGCGGCGATACGCGGGCGATGTGTCGACGGTATATCCCGGTGGCAGTTTTTGCCGTTATGACCCGTACTAACCCGTCATTCCCTGGATGCACCTCCAGCACACGAGCAAGAGGCCACTTCGTGGGAGGGTAACGATCGTCTCTTAGGAGAACCATTTGACCGACGGCAAAGTTAACAGAGGGCTCCCGCCATTTTCCGCGTTCTTGAAGATGTTGCAAATATTCGCTGGACCACCGTTTCCAAAATTGATCGCGGACGCGCTGCATCAGTTGAAACCGATCGAGGCGATTCTCCGGTATTCCGATAGGTTCAGCATCGGGAACCAGCGCCGAGGCTGATCCTATTAAAAAGTGCGCGGGAGTAAGGGCGTTTAGGTCGTCGAGGTCAGCCGTTAGCGGGGATAAAGGCCGCGAATTAAGACAGGCTTCTATTTCGATCAGTACTGTGGTAAATTCCTCGTATGTAAAGGTGAGATCCCCGAATGAAAGTTTGAGGTGGTGTTTCATGGACTTAACCCCAGCTTCCCATAGTCCTCCGTAATGAGGTGTGGTTGGAGGTATAAACGTCCAGACCGTCCCGTCGTTCGCCAATAATGAGGACACTGTTTTGTAAAACTCGGAGGCAGCACTAAACATTGCTCGTAATTCGTTGTCGGCGCCCTTGAAAGTGGTCGAGTTATCGCTATACAGGTGTTCACAGACCCCACGTCGCCCCGTGAATCGCTTATAGGCCGATAAAAATGAAGCGGTAGTCAAATCACTGACTAGTTCTAAATGAATCGCACGCGTGGCAAAACAAACAAAGAGCGCTACATAGCCCTTGTAGGAGCGGTGGCCGCGGCCCTTGGTCGTGCGAACCTGGAAGGGCCCAGCATAGTCGACTCCCGAAGTGGTGAATGGCCGGGCTGGAGTCACTCGGGCCGCTGGTAGATTTCCCAACATCTGATTCGCCACTTGTGGTTTAACGCGCTGACATCTTACGCAGTTGTAGATTACTGATTTGACTATTAAACGCGACCCTAAAACCCATGCTTGTCGCATTAGCGTCGCCATAGTAAGCGTAGGGCCCGCGTGCAGCATAGTTTTATGACAATGGCGTGCGAGTAAACGACTGAGGTTAGATTTGCGAGGCAAGATTGGAGGGTGCTTCCGTTCGAATGATAGACACGCGTTTGCGAGACGCCCGCCCACCCTCAAGATACCGTCCTCACCTACTATGGGACTTAATTTTCGCAACGGATTACTCTTTGACAGATGTCTTCCGGCTCTTAACAGCGAGATTTCTTCGGCGAACGCATGCATCTGTGCTAGGCGTATGATTTTAGCACGGGCTTCAGATAACTCCACGGTCGTAAGTGAGCCAAGGATGGGCTCTTGCCCCGTTTTACGACGGCGTATATTTGCAAACGGGCGCGTACAGTAAGCGACGACTCGAATTAGCTTGGTTAAATTAGAGAAGCGCAAAAGAATTTCTGGTTCGGTAGCATCCGTACTCGCGTGAAGAACCTTGGTAGTGGAGGAAGGCTGGGGCCAATCTGCAGGTGATTGAGAAAGCCACGCGGGTCCATGCCACCAGAGATCTGAATCTCGAAGGTCGGTAGGAGTCGATCCGCGAGTCGCGATGTCTGCTGGATTCTCCCTTGTAGGTACATGCATCCATTTTGCAGCGGGCAGTTCAGTCTGAATTTGAGAGACACGATTGGCAACAAAGGTTTTCCAGTGGCACGGATGCTTACTCAGCCACTTAAGAACTATCTCGCTGTCTGACCACAGGTACATTTCAACTCCACTGAGAAAGTCCAGACTTGGCAGATGACAAACCAATTTGACGAGAAGAAAGGCGCCACAGAGTTCAAGGTTTGGAATGCTTACGGTTTTAACTGGGGCTACCCTTGATTTTGCCGCAAGGAGTCTCACGTGAGCTCTTCCGTCGCTCTCTGTGACGCGAAGATAGACAGCTGCGGCGTATGCGCGTGATGATGCATCGGAAAAGCCGTGAATCTGAAAGGTCTGCGCGCCTTGCGTCCCCAGCCAGCGATTTACGGATAACGTGGAGAGGGAGCCGAGGGATTCACGATAAGTGAGCCATCGTCCGGCAATTTCGGTTGGGAGGGGGGTGTCCCATTCGCATTTGAGGATCCATAGATCCTGCATCAAAATTTTGGCGACAATGATTATGGGTGATAGCCAACCCAAAGGATCGAAAAGACGCGCGATATTCGAAAGAACGATCCGTTTGGTCACAGGGCCCGAGCACTGCTCAGGGTTTTGAACAGTAAACCTGAATTCGTCCAGGCACGGGGACCATTGAACGCCGAGGGTTTTTACCGAATTCTCACGGTCAATTTCTCTGAAGGGCGCGTCCTCAAGCTGCGGTGCTTGATTGGGTAGAAGATCGGAATGATTTGCAGCCCATTTGTCTAATTTGATACCAGCGGTCTGGAGTATCCCAATCAATTCGTCACGTTTCTGAACCGCGCGCGCGAGACTGCAATCGCCAGCGAAGGTGTCATCTACGTAGGTATCCGACTCAAGGCACTGCGCTCCTAGAGGGAAGCGCGAGTGCTCATCAATCGCCAGTTGTTTTAGCGTGCGAATTGCCAAGTACGGAGCGCACGTAGTACCGTACGTTACCGTATTTAGATAAAAGTCCTGCGGATCAGCACTGGGATCAGGAGACCACACAATCCGCTGAAGATTACGGTCGGACGGAGCAACGCGAATTTGCCGGAACATTTTAACTATGTCGGCCGTAAAAACGTATCGGTACCGACGCCAATTGAGTAGAATGAGGGAGAGGTCACGCTGGAGCGGGGGACCCGCGGCCAAGAACTCGTTTAAGCACTGCCGATTACCCGTCGGTCGCGATGCATCGAACACTACGCGGAGCTTAGTGGTTTGAGTTACAGCGTGGTGAGGCAGATACCAAGCCTTGGGATCACGGAGTTCAGTCGTGGGTACGCGCGACATGTGTCCTAGCTGCTCATATGTTGTCATAAACTCCTTGTATGCCTGCGCTAATTTCGGATCACGAGCGAATCGGCGATGCATATGCCGAAGTGAGCCAACCGCCATTCTCCGCGTCTCAGCTGCTACACGCGGTAGATCTGCCTTGATAGGTAGGCGTACGATAAATCGTCCGGTCGCGTCGCGCGTGTGAGTCTCGGTAAACAGTTTCTCGCAGACTTCATCACCGGGTTTGAGAGCGGTAGCACGCGGCACCTCCTCAAGTAGCCAAAACCTTTGCAAAGTGTCTTGCAATGCGTCTTCCTCAGTGAAACTATGAAGAGCTTGTAGGTGTGTGTGAAGGGAGTTCTCCGCCCGCCGTGTCCGTACCTGCCCAACTGATCCCGATACTATCCAGCCAAGCATAGTGTCCTGAGCCACTAAACGTGTCGAGGGGATAGGGCGCACACCGGCACGCAGCAATTGCCCGTATAAATCGGCTCCGAGAATGAGGTCTATCGGGGCCGGTCGATAAAACTGAGGATCCGCTAAGGAAAGTCCCGCAAAGCGGCTGAGGTCTAACTCTAAAACTTCGCGAGATGGCAATTGCGAAGTGAGTCGTGGGAGTATCAACGCTTGCGTCGTAAATCTATATTCCGGATTGAGCCGCGATTGCAACGTGAGCGCAGCAACTGAGTGAGCGGTGCCAACCTTGCTTCCCCCTACTCCGTTAAGGGTAACTTGGGTTCGTTGTCGCGGAAGTTCGAGAAGCTGCGCGAGTGACTCGGAGACAAAAGTCGTCTCAGAGCCTTGATCTAGTAAAGCACGCACTTGGGTATGCGTGCCTCGCGGACCGAGGACCTTGACCTGCGCGGTAGCCAGAATTATTGATACTGTTGGCGCAGCAAGACTGGCGGTGTGTACTCCAACCGAGGCTGAGGGTCCTCCACTTGTATCGCGAGTTTCCGATTTATTCCCGTTACCACGACCATGCGCGGGGCTCTGCTCGCTGTGGATCGACGTGTGATGCTTGCCGCGGCATTTATTGCAACGGCCATTCGACGTGCAGGCTCTCTGTTGATGAGGGCCCAGGCAGTTGAAACAGCGCTGCAGGCGGCGCGTCGGAGCGTCGATCGAACGGATTTTTTGCAAGATATTGACTGCATCTTGCAAGAGCGTGCGCGCCAGAACAGAGTACGCGCGTAGATGATGACCGTGCAGGGTGTGATGAGGTTTCTTGGGCGTGAAAAACCTTCCGAGCGCTAGGCTGAGTCTTACTGGCCGGAGCAGGCATCTTTGCGGCCGCCTTGAGTGAGTCACTGCGCATAATCACGAAGTCGATAAATTCTCGAAGGGTGGGGAATCTCGCGAGAGGTTCCGACGGTCCATTGCCGGCGCGAGCGTCTGCAATCACGGCGCGGTCCCTCTTGCTTAGTTTAGCCTCCCAAAGCTTTCGCGACTCCGAATCAAGGCGTCCTGTCAGCGTGTGCACAAGCCACGCGTCCCAGTGTTGCACTGGCATTCTTAAATTGCCGAGTGCGCTGACAATACGCCGGGATGTAGCAGCAAGGTTTGCCAATTCTGTCGCGGACTCCTTCGACATGTAGGGCAAGCTCGCGAGCGCGTCGAGATGATTATTCACCGTAACGCGAGGATTGTGAAATTGCTCCCTTAATCCTTCCCATGTAGACATATCATTTGCGTTAGTGATCGCCACTTCCTTTACCCATTCGGCCGCGTCGCCGGTTAAGCAGCATTTCAAATACTGCAACTTTGTGGAGTTATCCAAGCCGCGAGCCTTGTGAACGAGCGACGTAAACGCATCGTTAAAACTCTCCCAATCTTCCGCCGCTCCAGAGAATTTCGGTAAGTCCAGTCGGGGGAGTTTCGCGGGACGCGACGACTCGTCATCGCTCTCATTGTCCAAACGCGCGCGAGAAGTTGAGCGATGATCGGGCTGCAGCTCATCGCGAAGGGATACAAAGTGCTCAAGCGCATCTTCGTATTCTATTTGCATTTGCGCAAAAACACCGTCCCGAACGTATCCCTCGTTCTCTATGCCGTCGCGGGCCATTATTTCCGCGTGAGCTTGTCGGGCCTCTGCCCAAATCTCGTTGATCGCGTCGATACGTGTTCGCAGTAATCCCACGCTAAGGGTTTCCCGTTGTCTCTCTCGAATACGCGAAGAAGTCAGACGAATCTCCGCCAGACGCGCGGATTGAGCGGCAATCAGCCGCTTAAACGCTGCCGGCGCCATCGCACAACAGCCGGTAACTACTATTGAATTAACTATTTCTTCAACACGAACCACACTCCTCACCCGGGGCACCAAAAATGTTGAGACTTAATTAAAATATCTTACCTTCACACAAGTTTAATTCAATAAGTTAGATAAACTACAAGAAATTTATGAGTGAGTTGAAGGAGGAGTGTGGAATGTCTTGAACAAATAACAATGTTAAAAATTAAGCAATTACAAAATATTTATTAAAAGTAGGCATAAAAAAACCTCCACTGAAGGTGGAGGAAAAAGCCGCCAGAAACTGTATATAATAATTTACAAAGGAATTGAATGCATCAATAAACTTAATCTACGAGCGCTCTTACCCTTTATAATTACAATCGAATATGGCCAACGTGTGACGCGTAGTACCAGGGGGCCTCGACGATAGCGCGCACTGCTATCGGGGCCGAAGGATGGGTGGGAGGCGACTCCGCAACCTTGCGCGGTGGCGACGCGGCCCCAACGTCTTGGGCACGGGTACAGCCCTTGCCCGTCACCACTCCGGGGTCCGATTCGTCCAGGAATCCGGTACCACCTAGGGGAATCGCCTCAGGAATCACCGATGCGGTGATCCAAACCAAGCCGCTGGTGCTGGTCCACCACAGGAATGCGCCGACCTGATATACGGTTAGTTCCTCGCACGCACTCGCAGAACGCACACACAAACACCGTTCGTCCACTTTCAAGAGCCTAACGCCGACGTCAAAGTAAATGGTGCAACGCGCGCGACGACCCGACACTCGTAACTCCGACGATCCGACTCGGAAGCCACCCACGAGAGAAGTGACGGACCGATGTGCCCAGGCGGACCAATCGACCCCCGCTCGGCCACCCCCGGCAGGCCCGAGACGAACCGAGCCGCCGTTGACGTCAGGCCCCGGCCGGACGGCCGGGGCCGCCGCCGCAGACGCCCGGGGTCGCCGGGGTTTTCCCGCGTCCCCCAAGTCCCGCCAACACATGTTCCAGCTAATGGCGGGTTTTTCCCGTCATCCAGAACAATGAGGAAGGGCCGAGCGAGGTCTGAATTTTACGCGAAGGGTTTTTCCTAGTTTCCCTGCTGGAGGAACTCGAGAAGCGGCCTCGAGTTCCGAACAACAGGTTTGTGCAATTGCTCACTTTAATTGAGATCTAAGGGAAATTCGGTATCAAGAACTTTTCAATGAGGGTAGGGGTATCAAATTTCAGTATTAAGACGATCAGCCTGGGATAAATTGAAAATATACTCTTTCCAGTATAATAGCTATCAAAATTTTATTCATCACTTTTGATTATTGAAACTTTTTACGCTTTAAGGGGAGGTCGTACCATCCTACATTACCGATCGCGATATGAATCGCTGTTTCCAACTTTTCTCTGTCATTTATTAGTGAAATTACGCACAAATTAAATTCTATTCAAAAAATTCATTAAAGAAGAGGACTAAACTAAGATAATTGTAATACGGAGTCAAAAATTATAAAATTAATAAATTTTATAATTTGGCATAAAACGATGTTGAGTTGAACGATCGCAGCGCCATTGCTTATTTGCTAGTAAGGTAGCGACGATTTTTGACTACGTATTACAATTATCTTAGTTGAGCCCTCTTCTTCAATGAATTTTTTGAGTGGAATTTAATTTGTGCATTATTTCACTAATAAATGACAGAGAAAAGTTGGAAACAGCGATTCGTATCACGGTCGGTAATGTAGGATGGACGACCTCCCCTTAAGTACTGATATAATTTAAGCTGTTTACACTTTATTAGGACCCAAACAGTGTTCTTTATCTCTACTCTTCTTCCATCAAAAATATCAATGCAATGATTTCTGTCATCGGACCAGGCTTAAATTATTCTTCATAACTGCAACTCAGATGTATCGAATCACTTTTTTGAAAAAAAATTCAATAAATTATTGTAGACACTCCTTTTATTGTTAAAAATCCTCTTACAGGAAAAAAGGAAACACTATTAAAAAAAACATCTGATACACGCAAAAGGAAGATTTCCTTTATGTTTTTAATTTAAAGATCTCCTGAATTTTTTTTTCAGTGATAGTGAGATTGTTCGACGCAAAAGCCAAAATTAATTAACTGCTGTCTCAGCGCGAGATGGCATTACCATTATAGAGACACGAAATGGATCGTTAGTAATCCTTTAGTTGAGTATACACTCCCCTTGACATGCTTTTGCTACCCTTCGTCAAAAATCTGGGGAGAAAGAAAGTGCTATATTATCGCGAAAAATTATTGCACCTTCCAAATCCCGACGGCATTATTTTCTGTGAAGGAAAAGATTTAGAAAAGTACATTGACAGTTGAAAAAATTAAAATTTCCCCTTTTTATTAACATTTAAAAACTAATAAAAACGTCAAAAAGTTTAATCCTCATAAAACTCCGTATAGTTTTTGAACCGATCATCGCATTTAAAAAATCTTAACGGTATTTCAAAGTTTATGCTTTCAGCTTCAAAATGCGGTGCCATGTAAATTTATACAATATTTACAAATATAAATTATATATACAATATAAATAATATAAACAATATATGCAAAAATATACAAT
This sequence comes from Sycophila sp. Sp_5, assembly GCA_018906775.1. Lineage (NCBI taxonomy): Eukaryota > Metazoa > Arthropoda > Insecta > Hymenoptera > Eurytomidae > Sycophila > Sycophila sp. Sp_5. Next base: position 80,036 of record JACCID010000365.1, read on the forward strand.
ATACATAATTTGTAACGGGGTTGCCTTTGGCTGATTCACCTCGCGGAGGAGACCTGTCTCCGCGAGATGGGTGCAATGGGGCACGCACGAGTGCCCCGTGAGGTCCTTACCTCGGGGTGCGCGCGAGCACCCGACGGCGAATACACGTCGCCGCGGCCCGTATACAACGTGAGAGTACGCCTGTACTCTCACTTCTTGCACTCGCGTGCTGTCGCACGAACGCGCTCCTCGCGTTCGCGTGGCTGTCGTCCTCCTAGATGACAGCTGATGCCGGCCGCTCAGCTCTGCGATAGAGTGGCGGTATCCGGGAGATTAAGGACGAGGAGGGTTTGCCGAGTAGCCCCGCGGACTACTCGGAAGAATAACGCGGTCGTGTAAAATTGCAAGTCGGAGGCCTTTATTGCCTCCGTAAAAGAAATTACAGTAAAAGCGTCCCGAATGGTTAGTAGCTGTCGGGCGTGCGAGCCGACCGCTCCGAGCACGCCCGAGTGTTGCCGAGCGGAGCCGCGCGCGCTCCTACGAATTCTCGGCCGCGTCGAGAATTCGCCGGCCGATCGCGCGATCCGCGATCGGTGATGTTTACGCGGAGCACGACCTTGCTCCACGTAAACAAATACCGCGCTCGAGAGCAGGCCGCCTGCCTGCCCTGCGTGTACACACACGTACACGCCCGCACGAAGGAACGGGTCGCTTACCCGTTCCGCGCGACGACTCGCGAACCCGACCTCGAGCTCGTGCTCGAGGTACCGATGCTGTACCGCGCGGCGGCTCTTCTGCGAGAACCGCGACTCCCACCGCACAGGAGTCCGCGACCGCGAACTAGGGAGAGAGAGAGAAAAATGACGAGCTGGGGATACGTTCCCCGCGTCCGCAGAACACTGTCAACAACAGGGAGTCGAGGCGCTCCTCGACTCCTCGCCGGTACGCGCCCGCACTCGCTTACAATCACGGGCGGTACTTACAGCTGTCGCAGCCTTGGCTCGTCCTCGGCTGCTTCCGCGTTCGCACGTCCTGCTGTCGCTCGCTTCCTCTCGATCCGCTCGATCACCGGGTGGTCCGTCCGCGCACGTGTCCGTCGTCGCCGACGGCTAGAGAGAATCTCCCGAGATTCTAAGATGGCCGCCGCTCCCGCGCGCCACGGTCTAATTCCCCCTCGCGCCGCGAAGGCTCGCGACGGCGCGAGGTGCCCGATAGTACCTCGCGTCACACCCTCCTCCCAGACGCCGTTAAGCTACGACTTTACGGCCTCTGTTACTCTTCGCGAGCCAATCCTCTACAGGTTAGGGATTAGAGGATTAGGGGAGGTAAATAAATCCAACACGAACTACATCGTCATGGTGTAAATCAAGGGCGCGAGGCCTTTATTTGGCCCTCAATCTACAAAAAAAGGGGGGTTGAAGAAGGGTCCAGCACGGGCAGCCTACTCGTACCTCCTCTTGCTGAGGTACCACCCGTGCTTGTCCTTCTTCGGACACTGATTCGCGCGGAGCACGCCTGGCTCCGCGCACACCGAACAAAAGAAACGGCCCGGGTACAGCTCAAAGAGCTCCCGGCGCCGCTTCTCCTTGGCGTCTGCGTCGACGCGGGCCTGGAGGTTGGCGAGGCGTCTACGCTCCTCCGCCTCCTCCTTCTTCCTCTCGGCGGCCCGGTTGCGGCGGCGCTCCTCCTGTCGCCGTCGCTCCTCCTCCAGTCGCCGCCGGTTTGCCTCCATGGTGGCCCTTTCCCGGTCTTCTTCCGCCTTCTTCTTATAGTGGGCCTGGTACACCTCGTCGTAGGCTCGACGAGATGCGGCCAGGCCTGCCTGCTGGGCGCGAATCTCCACGAGGCTAAGGGAGGCGCGCGCCATCTCCGCCAGCTCCCCCTCAGCCCCCTCCGTACAGCCCAGGAGTGCCCGGTGGGCCTCCTCCAGCTGTCCGACGGCCCACCGATAGTCTTCGGTGGAGGAGCGGAGCCAACTCTCCAACTCCTCCAGCCTCTCTGCGGCGGAAAGGGGCCGCTGTTGAAGGGGGGCGCCGTCCTCGGCGCCTCCTCGCTGGGATGATTGGGAACGGAGCTCCTCTCCGGCCCCCTCCTCGGCGACGCTCACCGTCATCGAGGCCACGGCCCCTGGCTCGGGGACGTGGGGTCGCCGTAGGGAGCGGGTGGGCTCCTGGCCACTCGCTTCGGCGTTTTCGCGGGCGGCATTGCTGCCGCTCGCTGTCGCGCAGGGGACCTCCTGGTCCTCTGCTTGATGGGAGGCGGCTTCGCCGCACGCCTCCGTCTCGCGGGCGACCTCCTGGTCGCTCGCCTCCGTCCCTGACCGGCTCGACGGGGATTGGGGCTCTTCCCCAACCGCCTCCGTCGCCTTGGGGGTCCCCTCCAGGGTGCCCCCGGTCAGGAACTCCGTTGGGTGCTCCTCAGCGTCCTCGCTGAGGAGACGGGCGATGCCCTCCTCCAGCTCGTAAGGGTCCATCTAGGAAAGGGACAGAAAGAAAAAGAGGGATGGTGAGGAATGGCTCTCAGAGTCGGTTCTTTCCTGTCAACCGTTCTTTCCTGTCCTCACGTCTTACGTTTTGGCCACGCTGGCCTTGTTCTTAGAACCGGGTGGACGACCCGGTCCTCGCTTTCCCGTCGCGTTTCTAACTTGCGTGACGGCGTAGGACGCTTTACGCGGGCGTCCGCGTTTGCGCTTTACAGGTTTTTCCTCAGGCTGGGCGCTCCCAGCCTGGGAGTCTTGCCCGCTGGCACCGCTCTTCTTCTCATCAGCCTCTGCTGATGGAGTCGTGGGCACATCCACATGACTCCCGCCTTCCCCCGGAGGTCGGGCGCTGGTCTCGACGTCCTCTTCTTCAGCAGGAACGTCTGCGCCGGGGATGTACGGTTTCATCTGTTCTGAGTGGATCGGACCCACTGTCCGTCCACTTTGGTCACGTAACGCGTACGTGTTGCTGCCCAAGATTTCCGTAACATCGTACGGTCCGGCAAACTTCGGAGCTAGCTTCCCAGCTACTCCTTTTGCCGCATTGGAAAGGACTTTATTCCTTTTCCATACGAGATCTCCGACTTTGAAGCTCGCTTCACGTCGGCCCGCGTTATAGTAACGCGCCTGTCGATCTCGTTCCCTGTCGGAATTCTCCGCTGCCATGTCGTGGACCTCGGAGAGATTCCTCATTCGGAGAGCCCATTCCTCTCGAGCCTCCTCTTCGTTTTGTTTCAGTATATCAAGCATCTGCCTGCTATACTCCGAGTCTAAGGGCTTCGGATGCCTGCCGTAGACGAGGAACGCAGGTGTCATTCCTGTGGCACTACTCTTAGAGTTGTTGAACGCGTGGACGAGCTCTGTAAGATGCTCGTCCCAGCGATCATGGTCATCTTGGATGAAAGCCATGATCATCTGCTTCTTCGTTCGGTTAACCCTTTCGACGGGGTTAGCCTGCGGATGGTACGGGGGCGTCGTTTCATGACGTATCCCCTTTTTGTTCAAAAAACCGTCGATCGTTCGGTTTTTGAACTCTGTCCCGTTGTCGGAGAGGAAGACTTCGGGTGTTCCAAACCGGAGACAGATGCGTTCTGTAAACTCCGCCAGTATGGCTTCGCCTGTGGCGCGGTGGAGCGGAATCACTTCCACCCACCGTGTGAATAAATCCTGAAAAACTAGGATGTATTCGTACCCTTTACTCGTCTTGGGTAGCGGGCCCATAATGTCGCCTGCGACATACTGCCAGGGTCGTTCGATGACCCTGCGGCCCATGAGTCCCGTCGGCGGCCTTTGCTCAGCCTTTATCTGCTGGCAAGTCTGGCATTGCCGCACGTAATTGGCGATGCACGCATCCATACGTGGCCAATAATATTGACGGGCAACCCGTGCGAGAGTCTTCTCTCTCCCCAAGTGTCCTGCTGTGGGGCTGTCATGACACTCTTTCATGGTATCCCCTTGTTTTTCTAGAGGAACGACGAGCTTCCAAGCCTCGTCGTCCTCCCCCAGGATTCCTTGCATAAGTTGGTCGGGGTTGTCATAAAACAGTCTCCCCCCGACCCACTTCATCTTCGGATCGGTGAGTGGTTCCTCTTTGGCTTTCTTAAGCTGTTGGAGGTACCACTCATCCTGGGAATTTCCCGCCCACGAGACACCTGCCACTGGTGTCTCCTCGCCCTCCTCCTCGTACATTCGAGAAAGGGCGTCTGGGACATTGTTGAGCGCGCCTTTCCTGTGCTCAACCGTGAATTGGTGGCCTTGCAGCTCCAAGGCCCACCGCGCTAATCGCCCTGTCGGACCACTCAGTGTGCGCAGCCAACGCAGACAGCTGTGGTCCATGACTACGCGGAATGCGTAGCCTTCGATGTATGGGCGAAACTTCTTTATCGCCAGTAGATATATCTGGTTATGGCGAGACATGGCGTAATCCCCCTATTACAGGTGGGGGAGATAACGATCTCCCCCTTCTGTAAACAGAAGGGGTGGATCTCCCCTTCTGCAAACAGGAGGGGTGGATCTCCCCTCCTGCAGAGATTTTTTAGGGGTGACTCTTATCTCCCCTCTTCCCTCTTGAAAGGTGTTGAGGAGGGTTTAGAATTTTAATCTCCCCCTTTAACACCTTCGAGGGATTATATTGTAAACAGGAGGGGTCCTTATTTCCCCCCTGCAGAGATTTTTTTAGAGGTGATTCTTATTTCCCTATTGCGCGCTATACGTGTGATTAGAATAGAAAAAAGGGTTGAGGGGGTTTAGATGTTTTATCTCCCCTTTGACACCTGCGCAGGGGAGGTATTTATTCCCCTCTGCAGAGATTTTTGACAGGGGAGGTTATCTCCTTCTATGTCTATTACGGCTGTGCGATTAGAGGGAGAAAATGGAGGGGGGGTTTAGAATTCACAGGTGGATCTCCTTAACGATGGAGATTTTTTAAAATCTGAAAATAAAAGTATTATTTATACTGAGTTTGCTGAGCGTTGAATTTTCTGGGCCCTGAAAAGGGCCGATTGTTATTTTTAGTTAAAATCTTTTGTATCCTTTTTGTTCTGGGATCGAGTAAGTGTTGGTGGACACTTTGTCGGTGTAGGATTTCCAGGTGGGTTTTTTATCGTCGTTCTTCTTGTCGGTTGGATGGAGCTTCGTCTTGTCGGAGCTGCTCTGTTGTTGGCCCATCTCGCGGAATTATTTAATCGGTGAGGTCGTTTTGCAGATCGTATTTTTTCGCAGAAGCGACGTTACACCTGCGAAAGCGCTCCGTGACGGACAACCGTGTCGCGTGTATTTCTTTGAATCTGCGTACTTTGACGTGGCTGTCGGATACGTTGGAGGTTCTTATTTTACCAGTGCACTGGCCCATCGTCGTCTCTGCTCGGTGTCTCGGTGGGGAATGATGAAAGTAGAGGGGTGAGGTAAATTATATACAAGGAGACGGTGGTGAGGGTCGAGAAATAATAAATATAAAAAGTTTGTTAAATTTTTGTTTATTGTCCAAGTATTTGTACAAAAATTTTACATTTTTTTATTTTCAAAGTATTTGAGCTCGAGTAACTGACTTTCAAAAATTTGACGTAGATTATGCAGACCAAAGGCCAGAATTTCATTCAATGCTAATTTTAAAGTATCGTTGGGCTGATCTGTTTTACTTTCGACGTGTCCACTGATGGCGGCAAAGTTGGTGGCAAAATATTGTTTGAAGAGCCTGATGTCCTTGACGATGTGTCTGATTCTCTCAATTTCGATATGGTCGGAGGTGTCTATGGCGAGGTGTTTGTTTAGATATTCGAGTACGTCGTCGATAATTCGATTGACTGCATCTGCGTTCTCCGTGAGTTTTTTTATGTGAAAGTCGACGAGTGGAGCCTGCGTCGCGAGACCCTCGAAGGTGGTGTGATGCATGGCGATACCCGCAGAATGTCCAAGTTTTATTTTTTTGCATTGCGGCTGTTCTTCCTCCGGCTCGAAGGACTGTGCGTTTTGCTCTTCTGCTTTTTCATCGATGATGACGGATTTGTTACCGTAGGTCGTAGAGTACCTTATTTCGTAACCCTGGATGCAGTCGGTGTGACTGTCTCCAAATTGACGGTGAAAGTCGTAGCATCTGATAAAGTAAGATCCGATGGTTTCAAACTGGTTTTTGAACTCTTCCCACTGTTCGGTATCGAGAATGACGCATCTGAACGTAGACCCGTTGTTGAGAAGTTTAACGACGGGGCGGTAAACTCCGTTCCGCGTGTCTAGACCCACGCATATTCTCTTGGTGTTGGACTTGTTGAGGGCGTAGGTAGTAGCGAGAAGAAGATTGGGTAGCGCTCCTGAATCTCGGTGGTTGGCCATGATGGTAGCCTCGTTCCAGTCGTACTGATACGAACGGTAGCGAGCAGCGTTTATTTATACCCGACGGTAGTCCCACTAGGTTGCGAGGGAGACGCACGCATTTATTTTTTGGTGGTGGGGCGTGTATGCCAGCTGCAGTACGCGTCGTTTTTTTCCAACTGTAAAATTGATCGACAGCTGCGCCGTTCTATTTAAATAAAGGCAGCTGCATCATTCTATTTTTTAACGCAGGAAGGGGATAGCGTAGGGTTTAATGTAAAATTGATCGACAGCTGCACCGTTCTATTTAAATAAAGGCAGTTGCATCATTCTATTTTTTAACGCAGGAAGGGGATAGCGTAGGGTTTAATGAATAAACGAACAAATGTTAAGTTAATAATAATATGTGTACACACGTTTATTCAGTTAAATATACATATTGATTATTACATTTTTAATCTAGATACAGAATTTTGATTACATCCATAGCCGCGAGAGCGCTCTTGCGGAAAAGCTTTTGCGCTTCCACGTACATTTTTTTTATTCTTAAGTCTACTTAACAACTTTTTGTGAAATTTCGTAGCACAGGCGTCGTTTTTTCGACAGTCTCGCGAGAACGATTTTAGGACTCGCTGTAGACTGTAGCCGCGACACATGTGATGTAGAAACATGATGCTGTATTGTCCGCAACACGTGCAATCGAAACTCTGTAATTTTTTGTCGCTCCATTGGAAATATTTGCAATTTTTTACGATGCGTTGTAGGTGATGATTCGACAGGGGTGGAACCCCGTAGCTGTCAAAGTACGTGCCCGTTCTCCTTGCATCGATGTACAAAGCTATCCAATGTGTGCCGGGTCTCGTGTGGTCATCCGTGTTGCATACGATGGCGACGGGAACTTCCATCTTGAAAGGTATTCTATCAGCGGCAAATACACCGACCGTTTTTGCTCTCAATCCCCGCAGAGATTTCAGAATTTCGCTGGTGTTCATGACTGTGCTCGTTATCCTGTTCTATCGGGTCTATACCCTCGTCGTCGTCGTTGTTCTCGTCGTCCGCGTTGTCGTCTTCGTAGACAGAGGTCTCTTTTTCGTCCACTTCGTCTCGTGACTCTATCGAATCGTTGGATCCACTCCAGATGATTTTTCCGCGCCATTTGCCATTGTACAATTGGTTTCTCAGCGCATCGAACAAAGCGTCGCTAAACTTGGCGGGTGAAGAAATCGGAGCAATAGAGCGGAGCCAAGTTCGCAAAAGATATGCGCGGTGGAGGGCACAGTGCTGGATTATATACGGTTCCGTCTTGAGCGAGTGAAAGAGACAGCGTTATTGCATACCGTACAATTTTTCCAATTCCGAGAAAGCCACGACACTATACTCGTCGAGATTGTACACATGGCGCGACATCATCGCTTGAACGAACCGTGTCTTCTCACCGCCCTTGATGTAAATTTTCGAAGCAATTCTTGCAATGTTGTAAAAGTGGTGTTGAAGTTTTCGCAAAGAGATGTCCCCGTCGAACCACTGCAATCCGGTAACACGCGATGAAATGTAATCGTTTCTCTCTCTGATGTCTTTAGGCAGTTCGGAGTATACGTGGTTGTGTCTGGATGCGATGGTCCAGTGGGCTACGACGTTTCCCAGGAGACTTAAAATGGCCACCTCCTTCGGTAGAAAATGATTATCCTTGTCTCGCAATCCCTGCAGCTCGATGACAAAATCCATCGTGACGTTATGCTTTAGAAACCGAGAGAGAGAGAACGATAACGCGTGTAAGAGTGTTTCAAGACGACTATATAGACGAAAAATTATTCTAGCGCTTTTATACGGGTAGCCCCCACCATTCTTAGGCATTAAAGTCCGTTAAAATATGACGGTTAGAGTCAATTTCGAGCACATTGTCGAATTCGGCGTATACTATGCAGTTGATGGTTTCGGTAAGGCTTGCTGCGAAGCGTACCTCTACACGCACGGAGCCTGTTTTTACTAGGTTCCAGTGCGACGAAAAATGTGCCGACAAATCTGGGGTGAGATCGAAAGCGAAAAGACAGAAGCCGTTAGGATAGGTAGTCCGATCGATATTAATTCCCTCGTTGAGAAAATGTATACCGGTGCCCGTAAAGAGAGTATGAAACGAGTCAATGTACGTTTTATTATCTCCTGTGAATCGTGGTTGTAACGGTCTGCTCGGAACTTGCACCCCGTCCACGTACAGAGATAAGAAATTTGCTGAGAAATGTTCGAAATTGTATGGATTCAGCTGTCGGTTTCCATTGAAGGCCCTATTCTTTACAAAACCCAGTATGATTCTTTTGGGCAGCTGCCCGAGAAATACGTTATCGAGCGTATCCCCCTGAACACCGCGATGCATTGTAAACGATTTTACCTCGACGCGCGTTATGGGATATTTAGCCGTTGTTTTAGCCAAAGCATTGGCGTGAGCCAGTAGAACACCTGGGCTAATTTTTGCACGTCGTACAATGAGCGTGGCTTCCTTTATGCGTACGTTAAATTTTCCTTCGTCCGAAAAGTCCATCAGGCAAAACGCATCTTTACTACGTACTAGTCTGACTCTCATCTCGACTCCGTTGAGAAGAAATTTGCCTTGATTGAAGACGTCGCAATGCAAATGGCCGATGAGGTCGACCGTTTGCCCGTTGCCGGTAAAGCGTTGTCGCTGCGCGAGGCCCGCGTTTACGCCTGCTGCATTGAGTTCTCGGGCAGGGGAAGCATCCATGTTACCCGCGGTATCGGTGTACCAGAGTCCGGCAGTCAGGTGAGAGTAAAGAGCCGGCCCCGAGTAATTCAGCAGAGTCTCTATGTAGGCTCTGTAGGGATAGGCATTGTTCGGTGGCGATACCAGCTTCTGATTGAAGAAAACATCGATCTGCTCAAACAGAGAGTGTAGAAAATTGTTCACCGGTCCCACTTTTGCATTCTCCGTTGCGAGTTCGTCCACGGGTTGAATCTGCACGCTGAGATGAAGCATGGTGTGCGCCAAATCGATGTAGTGCTCGGTTGAGCTAGGAACGAGAAATTCCAACGGTGAATCGTTTTCATCGCTCAGAGCCGAGACAGGATTGTAGTACAAAAAAGAGCTATTTTCGATGGATGTTTGCGTGGGAGGTAGGCTGAACAAGTCTAGCTCGCTCTTCATTCCCTCTCCGCTGCAGGAGTGTAAGAAGGCCATTTTATCAGCTATTTGGGTCCAAAAATGTCGGTCACGCTTCTACCGGTTGCTCCGCGGCGTTGCGATCCTCTCGTGGTCTTCCTTTTTGCCGTCTCCTTCTTTCTTTTACCGCTTGTACGCACTCGTGCGCGCTTCTTCTTCGACTGAAGCGCACGTTTGCGAGGGCGCAACTTATATCCATCGCCCTTCATCATCGTGGAAAGTTTTTCAACGGCTTTTCTCTTGAGGTTACGCCCCGATTCTTTCGCGCGCGTGCTTACAGCCTCTTTGAAATTTACTCGATTATTGACAACGTCGTCGAGTACGTTTACACCGCTGCGAGCGACCTCCTTTCCGACGGCTTTTGCTCCGCTGGCCAAGTAGGGAACGATTTTTCTCAGCAGACCGCCGAGAAAACTTCCGATTCCCGAACCTCGCTGAAAAGTCGAACCCGCGAAGACGTTCTTGACTCCTCCCCCTCCACCAGCCTGGTCGGAGTAATACTGAATGTAGTGACTCATTGCTTGCGCTTAAAATGAAGCACAGCCGTCAGCGTCCCGTACGCGAATGGAATCGCGCGTCCGTGTTGATCTCTTATATCGATGACGATGTTTCTGAAACTGCCTGTGGTAAGCCCTCTTTAAATTCCACAATAGAGCGCGTTCCGTCGTCCACGCGAAACTCACGGCGATACGTTTCCTGCCACTCGGCGTAATAGAACAGAACCCGATCAAAACGAGCGTCACACATTCGCGTTAGGTTGTTTAAGAAACGCTTGACAAACACGGTTTTTCCACACATTGTCGGACCCGACACAATGCAGGTAAAAGGATGTTTCCATCGCGTGTCCATGACGAATACTGACGAACGATACATCTCGCGGGGGTTAGCCATCCCCCGGCGGCGGCGGCGGCGGCGGCGCGGGGGCAAGCTGATCCCCCGCTAGAAGCTAGCTGATTCCCCGCAAAAGCTAGACAATCCCCGCGGGGTAACAAGCTCATCCTCGCGGGGCTGACCGAACTACATAAATGGGTAATAAATGTGGTAGACATGCATTGTTTTTCAAAAAATTTTATTCATGCTTTGTAACCATAAGGTAGCGAGAGATTGCGAGAAACGTAGCGTCTCTTTGTAAGAACAACGCTACACGTTTTGAATTCACTGCGCGTTACAACCTCGTGATGTTTGGTACGTCGAATAGCGTTAAATTTAACATTTATTTCGTTTTTACCCGTTGCGCTGTCAACGGCAGCTTCTTCTTGCTCGTCGCTCACGAAAACAGTTTTATCGACGAGATCTTTTATACTGTCGAAATTGATTTTAATGGAGCTATTATAATTTAACGTTATTCCTCGCACTTTACAGCATTCGACTACCTCTCCAGCGGGAGTTATCGCGCGAAAAGCATAAAACTTTGGTGCGGGTGTTATCAAACTCTCTATAAAAGTACCATTTCCATACGATTTCAGCTCGTCCGTCATATCACCGAGTAAATTACCTAACGGGGGTTCGTACTCCGAAGCATCGTTGTCTCTCTTTACAAATATACAAGAGTCCGTGTCGCAGTACAATACGCGTCGACCTAATTTTTCTAGGTAATCGTACAATTTGAGTCGCGCTTGGGCGGTCGTGTAGGCAGCGATCACCACGTTGGTGTTGGACGCCGGCGTCACCGCTTCCTCCCTGAAACACCAAGTAGCGTACAAGACATCCTCGGTTACAGGTAGTATTCCCATAACTTCTTTGTTAGGAGCCGTTAAAAGCTGCAAGAGCACCTCCCGCGTTTCCACTACCATTGTTTGCACCAAGTTGCTGCGCTGTCCAAACTTTCCCCAAAACGAATTCAGACATAGTTTAGCCACAGCGCGCAAACCAGGGTTCTTTTCTACCTTCTCGCGATCCAGCGCAATACCCCCGTTGCGCTCGTATTCGGTCAGGTATTCGCTCTTGGCTTCCTCGCTCGTGCAGCGCAAGGGCCAGCCGCTAGCCTCTTGTTTAATTTTTAAAAACGCATTTATGTAGTCGGTGAATAATCCACCTCTACCCGTGGCGTCGATTTGCGTTGTTTCGTATTGCCAAATCACGTAAATCTTGGTTATTTTGTAACCCAACTCGAGGGCTTTGCGAAGCTCATCCGACACCCGCGTGCCGCAAAATTCGCGCTCGTGCGTCTCTTTATGGTTACAATCGCCGATGTGCATCTCTTCGCAACACGATCGACAGAGAGCAAAGAGAAGACGTTTGTGCATTTTGATGGGAAGCAACGGTAAGTACAAGTCGAGAGGCGGCAGAATTTTGCACTTTACCAAACCTTCCACACGCGTCAGATCGTTCAAAGTGGGACCCGTCAGTTCCTCGCACTCTCTACCTACAAAGATTCGCGGATGTTTGATTGGATATTTACCGCGCTTGCACACATACGGATACAGCGAGCAAATATCTGTGTACTTTATTTTTTCGTCGCTTCGGACCTTGTAGTACGGAACAAAGTTTTCCGTACGACCACCGAAGAAGGCATCGCGCGGATTGAGCGTTACACGAGACATTAGCGGATGGTTACGCACAAATTCAGCGATTGAGGGGTTTTTCGCTTTAACTTCGTCAAATTCGCACTCCCACGTAAACCTTACGTCGTATCCACAGTTCCTCATCCTCTCGAGTTTAGCGAGCGTGTTCTCGTACAGCTCGTCGAAGGAGCGACCAAAAACTATTCGACTCGCACGATCGTTCACGAAGCATTTGGGACATCCGTGAAAGTAGCAACCCTCGTACGAGAAACTCACTCCTTTTTTGTCCGATTCTAGGGCCGGGAGATAACCATCCACGATAAATCCTTCCGGAAGCGTGAATTCGCGCGCTCGACCCGCGTGTACGATATTACGGCCGATCTCGCGTTCGCACTGTAACAACCACTCGATAGCCTTTTGTGAGTGGGTATCACAGCGTCTGTATCCACTCTGTGGGATAATACCGATGGTATTAGGTTTTAAAAAATTTTTTCTATAAACTAAGGAACACGCGCTCGCGATGGTTGTCGCAGAGGCAAACGGACAAATTTTTCCGACATTTAAAAATATCTTTCTAAACGCTATGCAGGCTCTCCGTAAAATCTCAACGTCCATTCGACAATACTCGACAATCTCCTTTCGCATGTCAAACTGATAATCGATCGGCATGCGCGAGTACCACGCGAAAAACGCGTCTCTTTCGCGGGGGGACATTGCTTCGGGAGAGTAGTAACGCGCGTGCGGTAGTGGACCAACGTAACTTTCATTCTCTACCGTGTTAAATAAGTGAGGAAAATAACCCTTTTTTCGCGCTAGCGGGGAGGTCGAACGTTGCCGGTAACGCGCTCAGTTTCATGTGAAAATAATTGAGGCTGTCGATAAATTTAAGACGACCGATCTTTAGCATGATTATTTTCTGACCATTCAAAATAACATCGGGCGATATCTCCTTGCGCTTTTCCGCGAGTTCTCTTAAAAAAAATTGCGCATCGAATCCACCAGCGTTGTGAGCGATGCAAATAATTTGGCCAAATTGCGTTCTTATCCGTAAATACATATTTAAAAATTGATTGAGCGGATCTTCTCGAAACACAAATTCTCGCACACCGCAAGTCTCGCAAAAGGTACTGGAATCGTCATTTTCCATACAATCGTCGCAGACCTGTTGTACAACGCATAGATTGGGCACGTGTAACAAGGTGGACGCACCGTCTTTGTAAGGTTCGTCCTGTCGTGTCTCCAGATCGTAAAAAACGTTCAAGTTTTTTTTCGGCTCTTTTCCGTTGACGATCGGACGTTCGCGCACGGGCTGCATGTAGCACAACTCATTTTTCGAGTGACTTTTTCGACAATGTTTACACCAACGCGTACCACACTAATGCTTACCCCGATAAGGATGGATTCTTTGCGAGCAGGTAACGCATGTTCTCACTAGTTCGCATACCGTCTTTTTACTCCGAGTGCGACCCGCACCGATTTCTTTGTGTCTCGCGAAGCAAGAATCACCGAAAAATAACCTCAAGCATACCTCGCATTTCTTCTCTGCCGATAAAGTCGAGCAAGCGGGCGAAGTAAAGCAACGCGGGCAGACGCCATTGCAATTGTGCAGATCTACGTAATTATAACCGACATTGCAGGATTGACAAAAAAAGCTACTACCGACAGCGCCCGTTAAATTTAAAATAACGTCGTAGTGGCGCTGCTCGGGGTCGTACAAAAGATTGATTGTACCGAGGCGCGCCCGCGTCAACCGTGTACGGCCGTCGAAAAATGGTGGTTGTCCGCTGCCGAACGTGCTTTTGTCGAAAGCTACGATCGCTATACCACGCAGCGCGTAGTGAGCCTGAAATTGCTCAATTTCCCGATATCCCGCACCATTGGGAGGAATAGCGAGACCGACGACTTCCAGGAGCTGGAGCGCGCGTTGCTTCTGTAGCTGTCTCCTACCGTCGCGGATAGCTTTATAGATTTTTTTAACTTCCTGACTGTCGCTGTTTTTTAGATTAATGTAAGCCTCCCCCACGACTAAGGCGCGTGGCAAACACAATCGATCATCGTTATGAATAAAAATAATTGATCGTTGTTTCACCGCGTTCAAGGTTATTATTTTGCGGACTCTTCCTTTGCCTCGCGGTACGTGCGCGTAAGTTGCGTCCACAGTAAACGATTCGTCCACTTGAAAATTATCGTTACTCTGCGTCAGTCCTTCCACGAGAGTCCACAAATCGTCGGCTCTGAAATTTTCAATGGGTCTCATCGATAGTCCGCCCGCACCACGAGAGAATTTATCGCTATTTATAGCGACTCCGATAAAAGTACCGCGCTCGCCAAGAGATAACAAATAATTATAAATATCCCGAATAGCTGATTCAAGCCAGAGCAGGGGATTCGAATTTCGCGGCACCGGTGGTAGCACTCGAAACGATAAGCGGTTTGCGCTGACTTGAAATCGAGGTAAAAATTGACGCGTCTCGTGATGTACGGTAAACTTACGGACAGACTCTCGAATATTCCCCGCCTGAATTTGTCTCTTCGGTCCTGCTTCCGCCACCTACTTGTTGCAGGTCTGAAACACCTACGCGCGCGCACGCACTCGCATCCGTCTCGTAGGGCCCCGCACCGACGTTCGCTCTCCTGGACGTACCCTCAAACACTCACTAGACTCGCATCGTCGCTCCCTCTCTCGAACGGAACCGCATATGCCTCGCTAGACTCAGCGCTGAAGCTCTCTCTCTAAGGACGCGTTCGAGTAATTTCGGCTAGGCCCGGCACCGGACGCTAGGCCCAGCGTCGTCGCTCTCTCTCACACGAGCACGGGTATGCACGCCGCTAGACACGATGGCGGCACTCCTCTCTCCCGGACCCTCTGGCATACACCTGACTACCACCTCGCGCACTTACTCTCTCTCTCGGACGCACCGACACCAACGCTCTCACTCTCGCAATACACTCTCTCTCGTCAACGATGCCACGCTCTCTGTCGTTGACACGCGCGCGCATCCCTCCACGTGGGAGTAGTTGGTCGAAGGTCTCGTGCTCTCTCTCGCACTCACGCTATTAGTAGCACCCACAGCTGTGGGTACCTGCGCCCAAGGCGCCAAATCTCCGAATACCTGCTGCTGCTGTTGGTGCTGCTGCTGCTGCTGGTGTTGCGCCCGGCGACGATCTCCTATCTGCAATGCTGTTGTAAAATGGATAAAGGATTAATACAAAAAACGATGCGACTGTATTGCATTATATATATAAATTTTAATTTTAAAATACATTCAAAATACAAATTATTTACAAACACAATATTTTCATTTAAACTAAATACAAATAAAAATGCAAAGCTTAAACTAATAAACACAAAAAGTTAAAGTCAGCGCGTTGCTTCAAAAGACTGGCTGACGCTATCGAGAAGGGCCTCCAGCTCGACCTCGGTATAAATCACCGATTCGGGCACCAA
>JACCID010000366.1:0-94218 GCA_018906775.1 Sycophila sp. Sp_5
AGGCGTGTGACTCCTCAAACGAGGAGGAGTTACGCACAGTCCGTGAATCGTTGAGGAAGTCCTTCATCGAAGAGATGTGTATGGACAGGACATCAACCACAATTCAGGACGAGAACTACGAGAAGGGCCGACCTCACCCTCTCTCGATCTATCAGAACAGCATCGTTTGCCATTCTGAAGGCGACAAAGGAATTGGCAACGTAGAGCCAAGTCGCACACCGCCATCGAAGTCAGAAATTGAAAAGGACCAAGATAGCGGGACCGATGACGACAGTCAGTCGTCACAGGGTCAATCGCTGAGGTTGGAATCTCTGTTACGAGATATCCAACAAACCGTTCGAGCAATCGAACGGAAATACGACAGCCTGTTGAACACAAGTGTCAACCAGGCGAGGGCATTGACGGCTCTCACGATGAGAGTCGATCAGCTGGCTCACATAGTAGACCAGCAACGGCCACCGACGTCGAGCACAAGAATCGACGGCCGACAGATCGATACGCGAACGGAGCGGATAAACCCGTCGCAATCGACACCGCGCGTTGGATTCCAGGACACGTACACGATAGACGAGCCTGGAATCAACGAAACACTGAATGGTGCGAACACCATTCAGAACGCGCAACGGCGAATCCCGCCACGAGAAATCAGATCGTGGACTGATTTCACGAACGGAAGGACAAGAGAGCCCACTGGTCCTTCCACAAGCGAATTAAATCGCACAGGCAGAGGTCACGAGGACCCCAGCCGAATAGTTAGCCGATGGAACGTCTCGTTCTCGGCTAAACAAGGAGAAGACGTAGAGTCTTTCCTTAAGAGTTTCGAGGACAATGCCCGAGCGGCTAAACTTAACGAGAGCGACATGCTGGCGTCGCTCCCGTGCGTCCTCAAAGACGTGGCGAGCATGTGGTACAGGAACCACAGCCGCGATTGGCGAACATGGGCAGATTTCTGTCAAGCCACTCGGCGCAGATGGGGCTGCGCCCACGATAGGCAAGAGCGCCTAAGAGACGACATCAGGCGTCGTTATCAACAAACAGGGGAATCGAGCAGCCACTACATAACATGCATGGAGAGCATGTTAGGCGAGGTATCCCCGAGGATGACTAGGGTCCAGGAAATCGAGAAGATTTACATGAATCTTCTCCCGGAAATTAAAAGAATTATCCGGATAGAGATCTGTAATACGCCAGACGATCTAGCGGATCAATGCGTAAAGGCAGAATATATCCTGGACAGGGAAAAGGGCGATAGGACGCCAATTCCCCCATCCAAAGCGGTAATGCCAGAAACGGCATACAAACCGCAGAGGGAGAAGACAGGGACGTCTTCTCATGTAAAAGTAGCGGCAACGGCCGCTACACCGCCGGACACACAGGAGAAGCCCGATGCTCCGATAGCCGGGATAGGTCGGCAAGAGATGGCCGACCTATTAACGAAGCTTAGCGGAGAGCTAGTAAAAGCTTTCCGCGAAAGCAACAAACAAAGGCAGGGAGGGGGAAACAAGGGTGCTTCCTCCTCGGCGAACAAAAACGGCCGTTCCGGAAGAGGCAACGCCAAGAATAAAAATGGCAGCACGAAGGAAAACCAGAAAAATGGGCAAGCGAAAGAACCTATTCGCTGCTTCGGATGCAACAAAGAAGGCGTAATCCGAGCGAAATGCCCTAATTGCTCGCCGGAAAACGGGCAACAGGGGAAGTAGAGCACTCAACTACTTCCCCAAAACGCCAACGAAGCTAGTCAGGAAGCTTCGGGAACGACCTCCCAGGACGTTAGCGGGACGGCACTACCGAATACTCCTGCGGAGGAAAACCTGGAAACCAGATGGTGGTTACAGGTGGAAGTGGAAGGTTTCCACTTCCGCGCGCTGTACGACACAGGCGCATCGGTCACGGTGATGGGACCGATCGGCCTGCAGTTGATAACTGCATGCGGCCGAACACTTATGCCAAGCGAGCACGCAGGTGCTAAGCTCGCTGACGGTAGCACGAGCCCAATCGTGGGCTGTGCTTACCTTCCCTTCACAATAGGTGGCATAAGCAGGGATATCAAAGTTTCGATTATCCCTGCACTAGATGCGGATTGTTACTTGGGCACGAATTTCATGCGGGAATTCGGCTCAGTACACAATCCGCGATCAAACCAGCTGACGTTGGTGGACGACAACGTCAGCGTGGAGCTCCAACTGGCATCAGTTAAAGAGATTAACATGACCCAGATCGGTGCAGTGGGCTTAGGCCATGTAACCGAGGAGCAACGAGCACAAGTCGAGGCACTTGTGCACGAAATGGTCGGCACGGAGCCGACCACACTTGGGTGCACCACGTGGGTGACCCATTCGATTGATGTGGGAGATGCTCGCCCCATCAAACAGCGATATTACCCATATTCACCGGTAATAGAGGCTGAAATGCACGCGCAGGTCCGTAAGTTACTGGACGCTGGCGTCATCGAACCATCCACGAGTCCGTGGTCAAGCCCGGTCGTGATGGTTAAGAAATCCGGTGGAGGATACCGGATGTGCATTGACTACCGACGAGTCAATACACTCAAGGTTTCGCCGGACGGCTACCCGGCGAAACGCATGGACGCGGCTTTCCGCAAGGCCAAAGCGGCAAAGTTTTGCACGACGTTAGACGTCAGCAACGCGTACCATCAAGTACCTCTGGACGAGGCGTCCAGAGAGATAACGGCTTTCTCTGTACCTGGAATGGGCCACTTCCAGTACAAGAGAATGCCATTTGGCTTGGAAGATGCAGGAGCATCTTTCCAGCGCCTAATCGACATGGTCGTCACTCCAGATTGCGAAGACTTTGCATTCGCATACCTGGATGACGTCGTCATAATGTCGAAAACGTTCGAGGAGCATCTCGAACACCTTCGTAAGATCTTAGGCCGTCTACGAGAGGCGGGCCTAACGATCAATCGGCAGAAAAGCCACTTCTGCCAAAGCGAAGTAAAATACCTGGGAGTAGTGCTGAACCAAGATGGGTTCCGCCCTGACCCAGAGAAGATAAGGCCGGTACTAGAGTACCCGCCGCCTAAGAACGTAAAGCAGCTAAGGCGCTTCTTAGGCATGGCATCGTGGTACAGGAGGTTCCTGAACAACCTCGCCACGATCGCCGAACCACTTACGCAACTAACGAAGAAGGAGCGTAAGTTTGAGTGGACTGAAGTACAACACTCTGCATTCGAGCGGATAAAGGCTCTCATAGCCTCCGCACCAGTCTTGCAACGCCCTGATTTCAACAATGAGTTTGTTGTACAAACAGATGCAAGTGACTCGGGAATCGGAGCAGTTCTACTTCAGTTTGAAGACGGCAAGGAGCGAGCACTGGAGTTCGCCAGCCGCGTCCTCTCACCTGCCGAGAGGAACTACAGCGTGACAGAACGCGAATGTCTCGCTGTAGTATGGGCGATAAAGAAGTTTCGCCCATACATCGAAGGCTACGCATTTCGCGTAGTCACGGACCACAGCTGTCTGCGTTGGCTGCGCACACTGAGTGGTCCGACAGGGCGATTAGCGCGGTGGGCCCTGGAGCTGCAAGGCCACCAATTCACGGTTGAGCACAGGAAAGGCGCGCTCAACAATGTCCCAGACGCCCTTTCTCGAATGTACGAGGAGGAGGGCGAGGAGACACCAGTGGCAGGTGTCTCGTGGACGGGAAATTCCCAGGATGAGTGGTACCTCCAACAGCTTAAGAAAGCCAAAGAGGAACCACTCACCGATCCGAAGATGAAGTGGGTCGGGGGGAGACTGTTTTATTACAACCCCGACCAACTGATGCAAGGTATCCTGGGGGAGGACGACGAGGCTTGGAAGCTCGTCGTTCCTCTAGAAAAACAAGGGGATATCATGAAAGAGTGTCATGATAGCCCCACAGCAGGACACTTGGGGCGAGAGAAGACTCTCGCACGGGTTGCCCGTCAATATTATTGGCCACGTATGGATGCGTGCATCGCCAATTACGTGCGGCAATGCCAGACTTGCCAGCAGATAAAGGCTGAGCAAAGGCCGCCGACGGGACTCATGGGCCGCAGGGTCATCGAACGACCCTGGCAGTATGTCGCAGGCGACATTATGGGCCCGCTACCCAAGACGAGTAAAGGGTATGAATACATCCTAGTTTTCCAGGATTTATTCACACGGTGGGTGGAAGTGATTCCGCTCCACCGCGCCACAGGCGAAGCCATACTGGCGGAGTTCACAGAACGCATCTGTCTCCGGTTTGGAACACCCGAAGTCTTCCTCTCCGACAACGGGACAGAGTTCAAAAACCGAACGATCGACGGTTTTTTGAACAAAAAGGGGATACGTCATGAAACGACGCCCCCGTACCATCCGCAGGCTAACCCTGTCGAAAGGGTTAACCGAACGATGAAGCAGATGATCATGGCTTTCATCCAAGATGACCATGATCGCTGGGACGAGCATCTTACAGAGCTCGTCCACGCGTTCAACAACTCCAAGAGTAGTGCCACAGGAATGACACCTGCGTTCCTCGTCTACGGCAGGCATCCGAAGCCCTTAGACTCGGAGTATAGCAGGCAGATGCTTGATATACTAAAACGAAACGAAGAGGAGGCTCGAGAAGAATGGGCTCTCCGAATGAGGAATCTCTCCGAGGTCCACGACATGGCAGCAGAGAATTCCGAAAGGGAACGAGATCGACAGGCGCGTTACTATAACGCGGGCCGACGTGAAGCGAGCTTCAAAGTCGGAGATCTCGTATGGAAAAGGAATAAAGTCCTTTCCAATGCGGCAAAAGGAGTAGCTGGGAAGCTAGCTCCGAAGTTTGCCGGACCGTACGATGTTACGGAAATCTTGGGCAGCAACACGTATACGTTGCGTGACCAAAGTGGACGGACAGTGGGTCCGATCCACTCAGAACAGTTGAAACCGTACATCCCCGGCGCAGACGTTCCTGCTGAGGAAGAGGACGTCGAGACCAGCGCCCGACCTCCGGGGGAAGGCGGGAGTCGTGTGGATGCGCCCACGACTCCATCAGCAGAGGCTGATGAGAAGAAGAGCGGTGCCAGCGGGCAAGCGTCCCAGGCTGGGAGCGCCCAGCCTGAGGAAAAACCTATAAAGCGCAAACGCGGACGCCCGCGTAAAGCGTCCTACGCCGTCACGCAAATTAGAAACGCGACGGGAAAGCGAGGACCGGGTCGTCCACCCGGTTCTAAGAACAAGGCCAGCGCGGCCAAAACGTAAGACGCGAGGAAGACACGGTTGACAGGAAAGAACCGACTCTGAGAGCCATTCCTCACCATCCCTCTTTTTCTTTCTGTCCCTTTCCTAGATGGACACGTACGAGATGGAGGAGGGGATAGCCCGGCTCTTCAGCGAGGACGCTGAGGAGTACTCAGCGGAGGTCGTGGCCGGGGGCACCCTGGAGGGGACCCCCAAGGCGACGGAGGCGATCGGGGAAAGGCCCCAATCCCCGTCGAGCCGGTCAGGACCGGAGGCGAGCGACCAGGAGGTCGCCCGCGAGACGGAGGCGTGCGGCGAAGCCGCCTCCCATCGAGCAGAGGACAAGGAGGTCCCCTGCGCAACAGCGAGCGGCAGCGAGGCCGCCCGCGAAAACGCCGAAGCGAGTGGCCAGGAGGCCACCCGCACCCTACGGCGACCCCACGTCCCCGAGCCAGGGGCCGTGGCCTCGATGACGGTGAGCGTCGCCGAGGAGGGGGACGGAGAGGAGCTCCGTTCCCAGCCAACCCAGCGAGGAGGCGCCGAGGACGGCGCCCCCCTTCCGCAGCGGCCCCTTTCCGCCGCCGAGAGGCTGGAGGAGTTGGAGGCTTGGCTCCGCTCCTCCACTGAGGACTATCGCCGGGCGGTTGGGCAATTGGAGGAGGCCCACCGAAACTTCCTGCGTGGTGCGGAGGAGACTGAGGGAGAGCTGGCGGAGATGGCGCGCGCCTCCCTCAGCCTCGTAGAGATCCGCGCGCAGCAGGCGGGCCTGGCCGCATCACGTCGAGCTTACGACGAGGTGTACCAGGCCCACCACAAAAAGAAAGCGGAGGAGGACCGCTTAAAGGCCTCGATGGAGGCCAACCAACGGCGGCTCCAGGAGGAGCAACGGCGGCAGCAGGAGCGCCGCCGCGAGAGGGCCCTCCAGGCCAAGAAGGAGGAGGCAGCGGAGAAGAAGCGTCTCGCGGCCCTCCGCGCCCGTGTGGAAGCGGACGCGAAGGATAAGCGGCGCCGGGAGCTTTTTGAGCTGTACCCGGGCCGCTTCTTCTGCTCAGTCTGCGCAGAGCCAGGCGTGCTCTACGCCAACCAGTGTCCGAAGAAGGACCAGCACGGGTGGTACATTAGCAAGAGGAGGTACCAGTAGACTGCCCGTGTTGGATCCTTCTTCACACCACCGATGTAAATGAGGGCCAAATAAAGGCCTCGTGCCCTTAATTTACACCATAGCGATGCAGTTCGTGTCGACTTTATTTACCTCTCCTCGTCCTTTAATCCCTAATCCGTGGAGGATTGGCTCGCGAAGAGTTACAGAAGCCGTAAAGTCGTAACTTAACGGCGTCTGGGGGGAGGGTGTGACGCGAGGTACTATCGGGCACCTGCGCGCCGTCGCGAGCCTTCGCGGCGCGAGGAGGAGTTAGGCCGTGGCGCGCGGGAGCGGCGGCCATGTTAGAATCTCGGGAGATTCTCTCTAGCCGTCGACGACGACGGGCGCGTGTGCGAGCTGACGACCTGGGAAAGGAGAGGAAGCGAGCTTCTGTGCGAACGCGGTAGCAGCCTAGGACGAGCCAAGGCTGCGAGCATTGTAAGTACCGCCCGACTAGTCTCGTGAGTGCGGGCGCGTACCGGCGAGGAGTCAAGGAGCGCCTTGACTCCCTGGTGTCGAACGTTGTTCGGTGAACGTAGGGGACCGTCCCCAGTTCACTACTTCTCTCTCTCTCTAGTTCGCGGTCGCGGACTCTCGTGCGGCGGGAGTCGCGACTCTTGTGGAAGAGTCGCTGCGCGGTGCGATACCGATACCTCGAGCACGAGCTCGAGGTCGGGTTCGTGAGTCGTCGCACGGAACGGGTAAGCGACCCGTTCCTTCGCGTGTGCGTGTACGTGTGTGTACACGCAGGGCAGGCAGGCGGCCTGCTCTTGAGCGCAGTGTTTGTTTACGCGGAGCAAGGTCGCGCTCTGCGTAAACATCAACGATCGCGAATCGCGCGATCGGCCGGCGAACTCTCGGCGCGGCCGAGAGTTTGTAAGAGCGCGCGCGCTTGCGTTCGCGCGCGGCTCCACTCGGCAACACTCGGGCGTGTTCGGAGCAGTCGGCTCGCACGCCCGACGGCTACTAACCTTTCGGGGCGCGATCATTGTAATTTCTCTTACGGAGGCAATAAAGGCCTCCGACTTGTCATTTTACTTGATCGCGTTGTTCTTCCGAGTAGTCCGCGGGACTACTCGGCAAACCCTCCTCGTCCTTAATCTCCCGGATACCGCCACTCTATCGCAGAGCTGAGCGGCCGGCATCAGCTGTCATCCAGGAGGAAGACAGCCGCGCGAACGCGAGGAGCGCGTTCGTGCGACAGCACGCGAGTACGAGAAGTGAGAGTACAGGCGTACTCTCACGTTGTATACGGGCCGCGGCGACGTGTATTCGCCGTCGGGTGCTCGCGCGCACCCCGAGATAAGGACCTCACGGGGCACTCGTGTGTGCCCCATTGCACCCATCTCGCGGAGACAGGTCTCCTCCGCGAGGTGAAACGGTCGAAGATAACCCCGTTACAATAGTTTTTATTATATATTGTGTTAAATATAAATATTAAATTATATTGAGTTAACTTTATAACTAATTATATAATAGCAATAATAATAAAGTTTATATTAGGATATTTTTCTGTAAGTTATATGGATAAAAAAAAAGATTTCTTGCAAGCGTTGCTTAGCGCAATGGCTAGAGCGTCCGCCTTGTAACCTTGTGAAATTTTGTGCGAAATGTTATAATGTAATATAAATGTGCAAATATGTGTATCAATGTGTATGTATGCAAAATGTATAAATAAATGTAAATCAGAGAAATAGAAAAAAAATATAACTTAGCTAAATCTTTCCTGGAATTTTTTTGAAAGATTTACCGAAAGGTTACAGTAAGATTAGTTGGAATATTTTTGCCATCAAAATGTCTGGGACATTTTGTGATTCATCGAAGCTTACAAGGAAACTTTCTGGAAGCTTACATGAAACCTTTATCCAAGGTTCCACGCAAGATACGTAAATCTTTTAATAATATTTCTGAAATGTTGTAGTAAGATTCATGCAAGCTTCTTAAAGCTTTCATTAACCTTACTAGAATCTTTCCTGAAATATTTTTGAAAGATTAACCAAAAGCTTTGTGACGTGTATTCCCGCGCCGATGAGGTTCCCCCAGGCAGCGAGGACGCCGATCGACGCCACGCAATCGCGCTAGATAATTGTTTATTTTTAATACTTATACGACGCACGTTTCCGGAGGTTTTGCGGCTGCCACATCGCGACAACACCACGGCGAACACACCCGGAGCACCGACGAGAGGAGGAGAGACGACGCGACGTTCAGCGGGTTCCCCGGCTATCACCGGCTACAAGAAGAAGACGTCCACACGAGGCGGCGAGCCAGCTGACAGCCCGGCGCCCTAACCCTAACTGACGCACGAGGCACACTTGGAGCGCTAGGGAGCAACGCCGACGACACGCACACTCCAACAACCGGCGAAGCAACCACGAGAGGGCACGACGACCTGGACATCGGCAGCGAGAGCATCACATTGGCGGCAAACGAAGATGCGGCGAGCACGTGTTGCCCGCCTAGCGCAGCACGTGTTGAAGCGGGACGGCGCGAGAGGCGCGCGTGCGCCACGAACGAAGGCGCCGCTCGAGCTCGCCGAGCTCGAATATAGGCAGGGCCGTACGGAGGGCCCGCGTCTCCGCCCGCGCAATTAATGCAAGCGGTGGCGCAGCGCACGCTCGCCATATTCGCAAGTCCTCGCGTACACACGGCGCCTCCGCCATAATGAAAGTACTCGCGTTCCGCCCGGGAATAGAGGGCGCGCGCGTCGCGACTAAATCGTCCTGTAGGGCGATTCTAGGCGCGATAATGAAGTACTCGCGCGACACCTCACGTTCTCTTTCGTTAATTAGGCCGATTGAAGAGAGACACTAATTACAAAGTGCGAGTGCGAGTGAGAGGGCAAGAGACGCTAACCCTGCGTTCGAGATCGCCATTTTTCGAGGTTCACTCGTTGCCTGGATCGCTACCACAGCACACCCCCAGCTCGAAGCTCCGTATTTTGTCGTCTTTGTAGAAGTCTGTCGAGAAGAGAAGTCGAGTCGTCGCGTGTCGAGAAGTCCAGTCGGTCGAGAAGTCTAGTCAATTCGTCAGTCGGTCGAGCGTAGGAGAGGACGTCTGTCGAGGAGGCGAGAGAAGGACGCCGGTGAGTGGAGCAGATTATTCGGCTGAGGGACGATCGTCGCCGCTGCGCAGGTGAGGTGTCGACGGAGTGCTGTAACTCGGGTAATTCAGCCGTCGGAAGGCTAGTTTGTCGCGAGGGTGCCGCGATCCGGAACGCGAGTCGACGAGAAGTAGAGTCGTGTCGTAGTAGATTTTTGTCGTGTCGACGCGTAAGTAAATTGCGATTGTGTGGCGTACGGGATGCGTTAATTAGCGAAGTGCCAACGAGGCCGTAAATTTATCAGAGAATTTGTAGGTCGTCGTGAGAGCCAGTGGAAGAGGCGAATAAATACACTGTTAAAAAAAGCATTAAATTTAATGCACTTTTCAAGCATATGTGCACTTGAAATTTAATGTAGTTGGTACATGAATGTCAAATTAAGGTGCATGTGCCAAAAATACAATGCATTTTCTTCAAAAAATTACAACTTTAACATTATAATTTTGTTAATAGTACATTAAAAATTAGAAACACACACATGACTATCACTTTAATGCATGTATTCCTCATATTTAATGTATGCGTACATTAAATTAAAAGTACATTCACAAACATTTCAATGTAAATTTTAATGCAGTCACATTAAATTTCAAGTATAAATGCAAAAAATTTAATGTTGAAATTAATAAAATACATTTTCTGCATTTATACTTAAAATTTAATGTGACTACATTGAAATTGTTGTGAATGTACTCAAATTTAATGTACTTCCATATTAAAATTCATGCAAACATTTATTATTTGTAGTCAATGCCTGAATTTTAATATATGCGTACATGAATAGGATAGGTAGATGAACATATGCGACGTCCTGCCATGTAACGTTATATGTTGTGATAGCTCAGAGGATAACATGCCAAAATTGTAATTTTTTGGATCGGGTTCAAATCCCTTATAGAACTTTTTTTTACATTTTTTTTTGTTAATAAATTCTTATTTATTTTATATGTGAATATTGACTATTTAATAATTTTAGTTTACTTAATTTAATTAACAAGAATACATTCACAACAATTTCAGTGTATTTTAATGTAATCGCATTAAATTTCAAGGATAAATCCTGAAAATCTAACGCCAACATGAATAAAATAATAAATGTTGTACAATAATTATTGTTTAATAATAATAGCTTTTTTCTCATATAATGCTCAAACTCAATTTTGCAAATTTCTCTTAAGTGCGAAATAAATGTAATATACAAACAAGGACTCGTGGTCAAGTGGACTAGGTGTTGGACTCTGAATCGGAAGGTCGCAGGTTCGAATCTCATCGAAAGAAAAGTTTTTTCATTTAAGGGGATGCCGATCTTAATATATAATATTGTACATTGTATCATCAATTTAAAATATATTATAATATAATTAAGATATAATTAAACTATAATTAAAATATAATTTAAATCTATATAAAATAAAATTTGAAGTATAAAAATTGTTCATTGAATGTATATGGTCTTTAGGAGTTAAACTTGTACACGGAAAGATTCAAATTCAAATCCGATAATTTTTTTTTTTTAAATTCAATCAAAGCATTTGAATTTTAATGTTATAAGTGCATTAAATTCAATGTACATTTACATTAATTTCCAAGCATATCTATTTAACAGTGTAACTTGAAAATTAATGTACAAGTAAATGAAATTTAATATTCCGAAAAGAAATTTGCTTCCAGTAATTTTACATTAAATTTCAAGTAGATATTTTTAACAGTGTAGATTAAAAGTGACGACGTTGTTTTATTTACGAGAGTGTGTTTCGTGTGTGTAAACAGTCCGATTGTCGCGGATAGCCGAACCCCGTCGGCTATCAAGTCTAGGTCTTTAGCTCTCCTAGCAGCTAGCCAGCGCAGAAAGAAGGAAGCAGCCCGGGGCGGTGTTTCAAACACCTGGCGCCCGTTCAATAGGAAAAGTTCCGGGCACTTGTGGTGCAAGCTTTGTCGGCGTTGTTCGGGGAAGTCTCGCGACTCTCGCGGACGAAACGCAACGTCACAGCTTACATTAATCTTAGCTGGAATGTTACGGCCATCGAAATATTCGGGACGTAAGATTCATGTAAGCTTTTTAAAGCTTTCATTATTGTTACTAGATTCTTTCCTGGAATCTTTTTAAAAGATTTACCAAAAGGTTACAGTAACCTTAGCTGGAATATTTTGAAATTGAAATGTCCGGGACACTACGTGATTCCTGGAAGCTTTCACGGAAGCTTCCTGTACGATTCCCAATATTTCATGAAGGCTCCCAAAAGCTTCCCTTAAGATTCCATGCTGTGTGGGTGGTCAGATGAAAATCCCTACTGGCATAGGGCTGTTGATCATCAAAACCGATGGAGTCTTATCGTGCGGTGTAGCATAGTAAATGGTTTTCTGATTGGATCTTATTTTTTTGAGTGAAATGTAGATCAACATAGCTATTTGTCGATTAAGAAACACGACGAAGAATGTGTTTACGACAAGATGGTACATCCATTTTGGAATATGACATAAAAAATATGTGTTTCCATTAGAAATGCATTTCAAGGTCAACGACAAGGTCATTTTTAGATGGCACCCTTTGAGCCCTTCAAATATAATCTAAACCATTTTTCGCTAAATTGCATATCGTAAGTGATATCAGAGGTGGTACATTAAAATGGGATACCCTATGCATTGGACTGTCGCGACGGCTGGAGAATAAGTGCACTCCCCAGAGTTCCATCTTTGGGCGCCACTCTCTCTCCGGGCACGCCTCCTCCTCTAAGCGTGTCTCCTCGCCGAGCGTTTTCTTCTACTGAGAGAGAGAGAGAGCACTCAGAGAGAGCGGGAATTCAAAGTTTCGTCACGACTATCTGTTCACTCTTTAACCAGGGAATTGCATCGTGTCTTGAGCGCAGTATGATTAATATGCTACTTTTAATATAATTCGACTAGCTACTTGAGATCAAATAGGGTGATAGATTATTATGCGATACTAAGAACATATTTGTTAAATGTTCGAAAATTATATTTGTTCCTGGTTGCCGAGCGCACGGGACGCAACGAATAATATAAGCATTCACTGACGCTATCCTTCGAATTATCCAGCACGTCTACCGGAGTTTTGCGAGTACCTCAATGAAGTGTAGAGCGGTGAGATGAGTCGATGAGTAGAGTTGTGAGATGAGAGTGTCAAGGCAATATCGCTGGGTATTTTTCTTGTGTTACGTCCAGGTATAAGGAAATATAGGTTAAATTTTTCAGGATATTGAAAATGATTCATCCAACTATTACCTTTTGAT
This sequence comes from Sycophila sp. Sp_5, assembly GCA_018906775.1. Taxonomy (NCBI): domain Eukaryota; kingdom Metazoa; phylum Arthropoda; class Insecta; order Hymenoptera; family Eurytomidae; genus Sycophila; species Sycophila sp. Sp_5. The sequence continues at coordinate 12,688 of JACCID010000366.1, forward strand.
TTTTCTTTAATAATAAAATCTTTGAATGGAATTACAAAATAATACAATTTTCGCTTAAACGCGTGTAACAAAGGTATTGCTCGGCAAGCGCGAGCAATAGCTTTGTTACGAATATAAGTCGGTACGCAACGCGCGTATATTTAAGATATACTTGCGTTAGCGCGACCGCGACGGCCGGAGAGCAAGTGTGCTCCCGAGCGTCCCCACTACGCGACGCCTTCCCACCCGCGGGAAGACGTCGTCATGGTAACCGGGCTCTCCCACCGAGCGCGCCTCGAGCCGAGCGACTCGGAGCGAGCGAGAGCTGACTGACAAATTCAGACCACTCGGCGCACTGAGCCGAGCTCCAACCTTCAGGGGAGATTCACGCACGTAATGAGTGCGTGCAATTGGACTTGCCGCGATCTATAGAATAGCCGTGTTTGCGCTACCGATTTGAATTACGTTTCTTTTTTTTGTTTTAGAATTACCAATGCGGAGGGCAGAGCGAAGCCCTATTAATGTGTAATGATCGAGATCTCGAGTGTAATAAGCGAAGTTGTTTTTGTATATATTATTTTCCTTTTTTCTTATTAATAATAAAAAGTTTTGAATAGTTTTACCGAAAATGAAAGTGTTTAAAGTTATTTAGTTTGCGCATAGTGAAAATCCGTATTTATACTGAAAGTACCGTGTAAAGGGGGTTTGCGAGCGTACTGAGCTCGTGTCGTGTTAGAGCTGTGCGCGTATTGAGCGTGACAGCTAGGGGTTATAGCAGGCGTACTGAGCCTGTTTCGCGAGCAGTACTCCTGGACGCATTGAGTTCAGGGGTAACCGGGACACCTCCTCCTTCCCCATAGAAGACCCGATTGTTACATGGCGCCCGAACAGGCTATGGTGGTCTAGGAGGTTGGTTTAGGGTTAAGTTTGTAATAATTTTGTCAAGTGCCGTAGTAGCCAGTGCCGTAAGATATAAAATTTTTTTTTGTTGTGCCCTTTGAATTTTGATAATTTTTTTTATTTTTCGTGATTTTGATAAGAAGAATGCCGGATTTTTTTGATGAATTTGGTTCCGAGTTTCGGCTGCGGGGCCGTTTCAATCAAGTTGAGGCAAATGTGGAAGAGTTACTAGAGACCGTGTTCGACCAGCAAGAAGCGCTGGGACACTTCCACAAAGAACTAGAGATTTTAAAAGCGGAAAATCATATTTTAAGACGGCAACTGTTAAACGTAGCGAGGTGCACTACGGCGCGAATGACAAAATTAGAAGAGCGGGTAGCAGCGATCGAAAAAATGGTCGAGGAAGTTGCGATCTCTTTCGGTAAATTAAGTTTAAATTAGTATAGCGGTTAGACTAAATAGATTTTTATTATTAGTATGCGATATTTTTATGCGATACGGCGAGAGAAAATGCGTGCGGACGGGAAGCACATGGTAAAGTAGTTGCGTTTTAATAAGCCATAGCGAGGCAGTTTTGTTTTTTTTTTCATTTTCTAAATTTTTTTTTCCTTCTATAAACACCCCGAAAATACCCGCACGCATCAATGGAATTATAGTCTCGCGGAATTATTTTTTTTTGGTTTTGAATTAATTTTTTTTTTTTTCGGTTTTGTAAAATTAAAGTTAAAATGTCGGGTAAAATAGGCGTAGCGTGGATCTACCGGTTGAAACGAGATGAACTCGTAGATCTACTAGCGAAATTTAATATTGAGAAGTCTGGAAAAGTCGACGAATTGCGCAAATGCCTGATCGCTTTTGTCAGGAAGAATCCTCAGCTGTTCAGCGACAAACCAGCTGACGGTGACGATTATAACGAACAGGCAGACAAAACGGCAGACGAAGAAAGCCCAGAGTATGTTCACGTGGTAGTCAAGGAATCACGGACATCTACACCGATTGCAAGCGGATCAAGAATGCAAGACTTAACAACTGCGTTCGAAGTGCCACAACAAGGCAACAGACAACAGCCGATTTATGTAACACAGGAGAGCAATTCGACGGCAAGAGTACTAGATCAGATGCGCAAATGGAACTGCCATTTTGACGGAAAAGACGTCTACTCTTTCCTCGAGAGAGTAGAGGAACTTAGACGCGCATACGAATTTACAGAGCAGCAAATAATACAGGGATTTCCAGAATTACTGCGAGGAGAAGCGTTGCTTTGGTTCAGGAATATATCCCAAGAAATTACGTCATGGCCGGACTTACAGCAGGCTATAGGTGATTTCTACTTACCACCAGAAGAGACTAGAAATTTGTATGCGCAGATAAGAGAAAGGAAGCAGTCTGCAAGCGAAACAATGCGTGCATATGTGACAGCATTGTCCACCATGATGCGCCGTCATGGAAAGATTGGAGTCGAGGAGCAGCTCGATAACCTGTATTATAATATGAAACCGGAGTTACGGCTATACGTTAGTCGCGATAGCGTAAACTCATCGGTAGATTTAATCAAGAAAGTAGAGCGAATAGAACAAACGCTCAAATTAATAAAGATCGAGGATAAAAAAACCTCGTAACGAGTCCTCTAGCAAGGTAAACGCGGTAAACGATGCGCCGTACGATAGGTCGAAGGCTTGCTGGAAATGTAAGCAGCAAGGCCATTCCAGACAAAATTGTAGAAATAAATGGCGAAAATTTTGTTCCTTTTGCGGAAAGGATAATGTATTTACGCGGGATTGTGCATGTCATGCGGCACAAACGACGGGAAACGGAGCGCAGGCCGAGACAAATGCAGCGGCAGAGCCTCGGCCGAATTAAAAGATACGCGTTTATTCGTGAATGTAAATGTCGGGAAGATTAAATGCAATGCCCTGATCGATACCGGTGCAAATTTCTCGTGTATTAGCCAAATGATGGTGAATAAAATTAGAAAAACTAACGGTAGAATTAAAAAAATTGCTAGAATAGCAGCTGTAGCTAATGGCCAGCTCGTAAAGATTAATTATTGCTGGATAGGAAAAATAAAAGTTTATAATAAAGCTACTTTGGTTAAATTGTTTATTATGCCGGATTTGACTCAGGGTATATTATTGGGAATGGATATAATAACAAAACTAGAACCTTTTTTTTCTTTGAATAAAAAACAACTATTACCGACATTTACAATTCAGGAAGTTAGTAATGTAAACGACCAAGTATGGATAAAAGCACTCACCGAAGATCAAAAGAAGAGATTAGATGCTTGGATTAGATGCAAGAAAGAAGAAATGCAGAATATGACGGGATGCACGCCACTAATCCAGCACAACATCAAGCTGATCGACGAGACACCGATAAAACAGAAGTACCGACCGCGGAATCCAGTAATTCAGAAGACTATCCACGAAGAAGTCAAGGAGATGCTGGAGGCAGGGATAATAAGAAGATCAACTAGTCCTTGGAGCTCGCCAATAGTATTAGTAAAAAAGAAAGACGGGAAAATGCGTTTCTGCGTAGATTTTCGAAAAGTCAATTCGGTAACAAGCAAAAATGCGTACCCATTGCCATTTTTAAATTCGATGCTCGACCGTCTACAAGGAGCACGGATATTATCATCCATTGATTTAAAAAATGGATATTGGCAAGTGGCATTGGACGAAAAAAGCAAAGAGATTACCGCATTCACAGTACCCGGCTTGGGACTGTTTGAGTTCAACGTGATGCCATTTGGATTGCATTCTGCTGGTGCAACATTTCAACGGCTCATGGATATGATTATCACTCCAGATATGGCCGAAAACGTATTTGTATATCTGGATGATATCATAATAATTTCCGAAACCTTCGAAGAGCACATGAAATGGCTAAAGATGGTTTTCGAGAAATTACAGAATGCAAATCTGAAACCGAATTGGGATAAATGTAATTTTGCCCGTAAAGAATTAAAGTACCTAGGTCACGTCGTGGATGAATTTGGAGTACGAACAGATCCAGATAAAGTAGCCGCTGTGCAGAAGATACCAGCACCAAATAATCCAAAAGAATTAAAGAGATTTTTGGGAATGATTTCTTGGTATAGGCGTTTCATACCGAACGTTGCAACAATGACAACGCCGTTACAAGATCTCTTAAAGAAAAAGGCACAGTGGCAATGGAAGGATGCACAACAACATGCATTTCTAGAAATAAAACGATGTTTAACGAATGCACCAATCCTCGCCTATCCGGATTGGAATTTACCGTTCACTTTGCAAACAGATGCAAGTCTAGAAGGGCTAGGTGCAGTTTTAACACAGAATGATGAAGAAAACGAAAAGGTTATTGCTTATGCTAGTCGTTCTTTAAGCAAAGCAGAAAAGAACTATTCAGTAACAGAACTCGAATGTTCAGCTGTTAAATGGGCAATTTGGAAGATGCGTGATTATTTAGACGGATGTCATTTTACTGTACTGACTGATCACCAGGCGTTAAAGTGGCTGAATAGTATAGATAGTCCAGCAGGTCGTCTTGCACGTTGGGCTTTAGAATTAAGCCAATACGATTTCGATATTTTATATCGTAAAGGCTCTGAAAATAACGTTGCAGATGCACTGTCACGCAACCCTATTGATGTGAACTCGATCAATAGTGGAAATAATGAAATGTGGTACGCCCGTACATTCCGATTAGTTACTGAAAAACCAGAAGATTTTCCAGATTATTGTATTAAAAGAGAGAGATTATTTAAAAAGATTCTGCACACTTTGGACTTCAACGAAATGGAAAGCGGAGAGGAATGGAAAATATGCGTTCGAGAAGATGAAAAAGAACGAGTGTTGAAAGAAAACCACGACTTACCGACGGCAGCTCACCTGGGCATCGCTAAAACTATTGTTCGTTTAGCTAAAAAATTCTATTGGCCTGGAATGTTTCGTGAGGCAAAAGGGTACGTCCGATCTTGCAACAATTGCCAAAGATTTAAAACTGCTCAACAGGCGCCGGCAGGGCAGTTAAAAGCTACTTGTCCCGGCGACCCGTGGGAGACAGTTTTAATTGATCTCGTAGGACCATTACCTCGATCCAATAATGGTTTTACGCAAATGTTGGTTATGCAAGATGTCTTCACGAAATGGATCGAATTGCGACCAATTAGAAAAGCAACAGCGACGGCAATTGTTAAAGGCGTGCAAGAGCAAATTTTGCTCAGATTTGGTTGTCCGAAGACAATATCAACCGACAACGGCAGGCAATTTACGTCACGTGAATTCAAGAAACTACTCGAAAACGCAAAGATAAAACACCGATTAACACCTCCGTACTCACCGCAGTGTAACGCAGTCGAAAGAGCGAATCGTACTGTAAAAACCATGATAAAACAGTACATTACAGGTTCTCAAAAAACCTGGGACGCTCATTTACCAGAAATAGCATTCGCATTTAATACCGCGCATAGCGAATGCACCGGATACACACCCGCTTACTTGAATTTTGGTAGAGAATTAATATCTGCCGGATCACTAGAGCAAGAAGAGCGAGGGAGTATAAAGAATTCATTTGAAAACCGGATAAAAAACTTGCAGGAAGCTTTAGATTTGGCCAAAGTCAACGCCGCAAAAAGCTTCCAAAGGCAAGAGAAATACTACAATCTCCGTAGGAGAGAGTGGGTACCGAAAATCGGCGAGCAAGTATTAAAAAGAAATTTTGTCTTGTCCGATAAAGCCGAAAATATTAACGCAAAGCTGTGCGAAAAATATATCGGTCCGTTTAAGGTCTTTAAAATAATTTCTCCGGTTATTTTTGACCTTAAAAACGATGATAATGTGATTATTCGTCACGTTCACATTAAAGATTTGAAACCGTTTGTGTCGACAGACGAGTAATAGATCTAAGGGTTGATGAACTCTGCTGTATATACTGTAAATAGTGTAAATGAACTCTAATGTACATATTATATATAATGTACATACTCTGTAAATAATACAAAATACGGCCGTTAGGATTAAGGACGTTATTATTTACAATTTTGCGGATAAAAGGAGACTCCGAATTGGGCGAAAGCCAGTAGCAATTCAACGAAATGGATCGGCAATATCTCGAAGACTTCGAGAAGTGGCTGGAGGGTCGAGGACCGCCGCCCGTCGACGAGGAGTACGTCCCCGCAAGAATCGCAGAAACCGCAGGAGTTGCAGCCACTACAGAAGAATATGTGCCGACACCGAGAGAAGTGCTAGAGAAAAGAGATGCGCTGTCTCTACCACAAATCTCAAAGGAAAGACTGGTGGCCAAATGGCGAGCGGCAGCCGCGAGAAGGGCAGCAGCAACGGTGACGGCGAAAACACCAGCAACCGCAGCAGCACCAGCAATCGCAGCAACATCAGCAACCGGAACAGCAGCAACAACAGCAGACCTCAGACCGACGCGGACAATCTCTATCCCGTTTGGACCAGAAGTGAAGGTACCGCTGGGAGTTAGAAATTTTAGGACCACTATGTGGGGCTACCAGTGGCGCATAAAGTTTTCGAAGGAGGGAGTACCCCGTTTCATGCCACCGCGAAAGTAAGTTCTTTTTTATCAGTTTTTTTTTTAGATACATATATAGTATTTTTTATTTTTGTAATTACTTTATTTTAAAATTCGTATCTTTTATTTATGTAAAACTCCGTTTTTTTTAAGGGGGAGGGTAATGTAACAAAGGTATTGCTCGGCAAGCGCGAGCAATAGCTTTGTTACGAATATAAGTCGGTACGCAACGCGCGTATATTTAAGATATACTTGCGTTAGCGCGACCGTGACGGCCGGAGAGCAAGTGTGCTCCCGAGCGTCCCCACTACGCGACGCCTTCCCACCCGCGGGAAGACGTCGTCATGGTAACCGGGCTCTCCCACCGAGCGCGCCTCGAGCCGAGCGACTCGGAGCGAGCGAGAGCTGACTGACAAATTCAGTCCACTCGGCGCACTGAGCCGAGCTCCAACCTTCAGGGGAGATTCACGCACGTAATGAGTGCGTGCAATTGGACTTGCCGCGATCTATAGAATAGCCGTGTTTGCGCTACCGATTTGAATTACGTTTCTTTTTTTTGTTTTAGAATTACCAATGCGGAGGGCAGAGCGAAGCCCTATTAATGTGTAATGATCGAGATCTCGAGTGTAATAAGCGAAGTTGTTTTTGTATATATTATTTTCCTTTTTTCTTATTAATAATAAAAAGTTTTGAATAGTTTTACCGAAAATGAAAGTGTTTAAAGTTATTTAGTTTGCGCATAGTGAAAATCCGTATTTATACTGAAAGTACCGTGTAAAGGGGGTTTGCGAGCGTACTGAGCTCGTGTCGTGTTAGAGCTGTGCGCGTATTGAGCGTGACAGCTAGGGGTTATAGCAGGCGTACTGAGCCTGTTTCGCGAGTAGTACTCCTGGACGCATTGAGTTCAGGGGTAACCGGGACACCTCCTCCTTCCCCATAGAAGACCCGATTGTTACACGCGTATTTACGAAAAAGGTCTCAATGCCTACAATAATATCGAAATTGTACCTTTATGGATACCGGTGGTGACGGGTGGCGGCAGGTAGCAGTTTCGAGCGGCTTATCAGGTAAGGGCCCCTCGGTGTCACTCGGCGGGGGTCAGTGCTGCTCTTGCTCTCTCTCTCTCTCTTTCTCTCTCTTGGGTCGGCGCGGGTCAGCGCTGCGGTCCTCTGCTGCTCTCGTTCTCTCTCTCTCTCTCTCTATCTCTCGGCTCGGCGTGGGTCAGCGCTACGGCTCTGGGTGGCTCTCGTTCTCTCGTTCTCTCTCGCTCTCTCTTTGTCTTTCGGATGTCTCTCAGTGAAATAGCAGCCCTTCTTGTTTTGCGTCGGTGGTTCAGACGTTGGGCCTGGTGTTAGAGTCCGTGCTGCTATTCCGGATCGTCTCGTATTTTCCTTAAGTGTGCGGCGGCTATTGATACTTGGCCTTTGCTTGGCCAAGCTTCTTCTTGCGTAATAGATTTGAGGTCTCGCGTATTCTTCCGCAGACTGACGTGACTGTAGGACGGAGGTATGATGACTGAACTGCTGGCTATCCTTTAGCAAGGGTTTTTATACCCATCTTTGATCCCCTCTAATCGATAAATTCCCAAATTTTCGTGGATTCATCTAACGAAAGAATTTTCATTAACTAGATAATTCGTAAGTCATGCGTAAAAAATGCTATCTGTTGGTTCGAGTTTTACTGCCGTTTGCACTTTTCGTTGATCGATTTATTGTCTTCATTAATATGATTATATTATTTTGAATTTTGGTACGTCGTGAATAAGTACCATTACCCTTTTATATTTACTTTTTCTGATCCCTTTTTCATGACGTTATACTTGATAGCTAAGTGTAGAGAGTCCTAGTCGTCCTCCAACTTGAATGATGTCATCAACATCAATAAAGGCCATCAGATGAGTAAAGGTGTGACCAGAGGGAAGAACAGCACCTCTGCTGAGTTGCTGAATCTCCTGAGCGAAGTAGGCTGCTTGTAGAGCAATGATGTAACAATCAGTAATTTATTCAATGAAGAATAACTGATTAATAAGAATACCTGTAAATAATATCGCAGTGATATGTGGGTTGCTGAGCAATAGAGATGGGAGCGACTTCAGGTTGAGCTTCTGAGTCTTCAACCAGATCAACAGAATGATATATTGGCTGTTTAGGCCACTGAGATGGATTAAGCTTGATCCAAGCAGGTCCTGACCACCAGAGTAGGTAATTTTTGAGTTGAGCCGTGGGAATGCCTCGTGAGCTGCAATCAGCTGGATTTTTAATACCAGGAACGTGTCGCCAGGTGGTGTTAAGTCTGCACGTATCTTGGATCTGGGCACCTCTCTTCCGAACAAAGTCCTTCCACCGGCTTGCTGGTGAGTTGATCCACATGAGAGTAACTTGAGAGTCCGTCCACAGATGAGTAGCGTCAATCTTCACTTGAAGAGATTCTTGACCGGTTTTTATGAGCGGAGCTGCTGTGAGCTCTAACGGAGGGATAATTAGTCTCTTGAGCGGCGCTAATTTTGTTTTTGAGCAGACGAATGACGTCATTGAGCCTGTGGTGAGTGAGCGAACAACTATATAAGCGACGCCTGCCATAACGTCCTGAGATGCATCTGAGAAGCCGTGAAGTTCTATGGTGAAAAACATCCAAGTGCTAAACCACCTCGGAACGGAGATGCTGGCCAGCATGATGATGAGATCTTCTCGAATGTTAAGCCATCTTGAGCACACTTGAGCTGGGAATGGATCGTCCCAGCCAAGTTTGAGCAACCAAAGTTCTTGTAGAAGAAGAATCTTGGCCGTAATGATAACAGGTGAGACGAATCCAAGCGGATCGAATATATGAGCTACTTCCGACAGTATTATCCGCTTGGTTAGACGTCCTGAGTGTGGTGAGAATTTTGAGGTAATTGTAAAACAGTCTGTGTGAGGAAGCTAGTTTAATCCGAGCAAGGACGTTGCGCAGTCGTCTAGGTTGAGTGAAGCAGCCAACAAATTATCGAGAGTTGCATGCCATTTTCTGAGCTAGAAACCGCTTGCGTTGTACAGGTGAGTATTTTGGTGAGCAATTTCCTTGAGCTGAGCAGGAGTACCAGCTCCACCAAATATGTCCTCGACGTACCGTCCTTTTTTGAGTAAAGGGATGGCGAGCGGATACTTATATCCTTCATCTTCCACAAGTTGCAGTAAAGCCCTTGTGGCGAGAAACAGAGCAGCTTTGGTCCCGTAGATGATCGTGGTGAGTTGGAAATCCACTTCCTCTTGAGCGCAATCCTTCCAGAGCACCCTCTGCAGGTCCCAGTCGTCTGTATGTACCATGACCTGCCGATACATCTTGGCAATGTCCATGGCAAAGAGGTGACGGAAGTGGCAAATCCAGATGAGTAATATGAGCATGTAAAATGAGTTGATATTGAGCAATAAATTGGCACCAGTGTGCATGATCTCGTTGAGCGATTTACCAGAGGACGTGGAACATGAGCCGTTGAAAAAAACTTCGAGCTTGGTTGTTGTACTATCATGTAGTCAGGTTTGAGAACACCATGATGAAGCAGGTAAAACAGTGAGAAATTTGAAGCTGTAGATGATTCCACCTTTCTCATGTGTCCCATTGCTAAATAATCGTCCATGAACATAGTGTAAAGTTTAGCCATGGTTGTATCTTGAACAATGCTTTTGGACATTCTATTGAGGCACTTTAATGCTGTAAAGCGTGAGTTTCCAAGAGTCGTAGAATCTTCCTTGATCGAAATCCTGACAATATATCAGCCTGTAGCATCTCTAGAATGTTATGAGCGGAAATGGCGTTCTCATTCCTCTTCTTCAGGACTCAAGCTGTTGTCTGAGTCATGGCTAAGCTCTTCTTTGAGCCAAAACTGCTGAGTAGTTCGTGCAGGTCATCATCTTTCTTGACAATACTAAGCAGGTCCTACGATGAGCCATCCAAAAATAGATGATTGAGCAATTTGAGATCCAGGATGAGATTTGATGAGTCCAGAATTTATAATGAGCCCGTAATAATTAGCTCCGCTGATAATATCCACTGGTCGAGGCTGGAAGTACTTCTCATCAGCCAAGTCTAAATTCTTTAAATGCGGCCAATCCGCTGAGAGGTGAGCAGGATGAGGGAGAGGTAGCGCGCAAAGTCGCCTTTCCACGCGCGTGCCTGAATGCAGCGCCAGTCGCTGCGGCAGAGCAATGACGCGCACATGAGCTCCGCGGGTAAGTCGAGAACGCGCGCAATTTAAATGTAAAATCGCAAACAAGTTAGATAGCGAAAATGAACAAACAGAAGAAAATATTGAAAATATAATTAATAATAAGGATAATGAAAGTAACTATAATGCACACTTTTATCGTATTACATTAATTTGTATTCTTATTTCATTTTACACTTCCTTGCATGTGCATACAGGAATTTTGGTACGACGTAAAAAGGGTCTAGTTTATTGCTTTTATTCATTTATCCGCTTTTTAATATTCTGTACTTATTGTACAGTATTATAACTGTACTATTACTGTATTATACTTATTTTTCTTACTTGTTTACTTGTTATTATTCTATACTTATTTTTTTTTTACGACGTAACATTACTAAGAGCATTGACGCGACAGTAGACGTAGCCCAGCGGCTACGGCATGGACGTGACGGTGGGAGATTTGCCAGTGATTTGAGCACAGGCTATATAAATTACTAATTATACAGGCTACATATGTTACTAATTGTTCCATCTGGGAATCGAATTACTGAGAGTTATTGGGAATTATAAAAAATAGGTATACTGCGACAAAATTTTAAAAGTATGTTATTAAAGAAAAATAAAATAATTTCGGAAAATGATATCGAATTTAAATTTTGGCTTTTAAATGTAGCCAATGGCAATTTTTTATTAAACTATGATCGATAAAGTAAAGTAACAAAAATCTCAAAATCAATTATACAAACGAAAATATTATAGATAAAATTTTTGGATTCTTAAAGATATAAAAAATCGACATTTTTATGAAAGTGTAATTTTAACTTCAAAATCGTATAACGATACAGTCTATGAAATATTTAATCATTGACTTAGCAGAAAACGATAATAATGAGCATTTAGTAAATAAAATTAAAAAATGACGCAATTATCGTGTTGTTGAAAATTTTAAATTGAAATTATAGTTTTAAAATAAAATAATGGTTCTAAAAAATTATTTTCTGGAATTTGACTGAAAAAATAAATCTATTCAATAATATTGCTAAATCAATTGGGTAAATGAAGTTCTGTCCACGTCTGTCCACGTAACCGAGTTGAAGGCGGCTAGGAGGTAAACGAAAGAAATTCAGCCGCTCCGCAGACTGGCCGCCTCCGCTACCTCCTGGATGGTGTTGATGGTAGATGTCCCTCTCTGGAAGCTGTATTACCTCTCCGAAAGATAGCCAGATGTTAGTATCGCCGCCTGAAGGCAGGATCTCAAAAGCTTCTCGAAAAGATCTGTCTACAAGTTTTTGAAGAAAAAAAAATTAAATTTTGATTGTATCTCTAAAGCATAACCCTCAGTAAGCATGTAAATCATATTTAGAAAACACTGTTAATTGTCCGCATGTTTTATCATTATCGTAATTGTTACATTTAACAGTACTGAAATAAATAGGTGCGTCTGTTACTTCGTCAGAACAGGGGGTGCTTAAAATAGGGTAACTTGCGTCATTCTTGTGATCGTATTAACAAATACACCGATTGCGGTATCCTGAGTGTGAATTAAGAGCATCAGGCGCGCCTCCTAAACGGTACAGTGGCTACTCTTCCAATCATAGTCATTTGTCATTGTAGTCATTTGTCAACTTCTTTGCATCTGGCCCCATCAATCGAAATACCCACTACTCCAGTTAATCGACGCGTCGGGAGTGCATGCAATATAAGTATCAGAAGTTCGTTGTCGAAACACTATCTGCATCAAGCGGGTGGCGCTTCAGAGGCTCAAGTGACTACGTGATCACGCCAAAGTTTTTTCAGTTTGTGTTGAATATATTAGAACGTCTTCTATCGGTAATATCATAAAATCTGAATTCTTCGGCAGTAGCAAAACTCAGCGAATAGTTCAGCATAATTATTATTCAGCGGACAATTCAGGGTAATCTAAACTCAGCCGTCAGTTTGGTATAACTGAGTCTCAGAAATGAATCCACTGTAGATAGAAACTTAAAAAAAATTACCCTCCTTGTTGGTTATCCCCAACAGAGGAGACGGGATCTTCAAAGTCGCCACTGAGTAGACGGAGGCGGTGGTGGAGGTTCCATATGGGTGTCAGTAACCCTTCGATAGAAGGCGGAGCTCTCGACCTGAGTAGCATGTCCCTTACCTTCAAGATTCAGGGGGATGTCTGGCACGTCGCACCAGTTGCCGTCCTGGATGTCCACCTCGTTTGAGTAGTGGCGTCCACTCCCTTCCTGTACTGGTCCCTCATCGTTGGGCTGGCTGGTAGACGGGATCGTGGTCGGGATCGGTGATGATCCTGTCGATCGTGGATGCGTCAACTACTCCTGCTCGAGTATCGAGAGGAAAGACGGAACGCCTTATTCGCCAAAGGTCCAACCTAGGATAGAAAGGAAGTGGGGGCTCTAAATAAATTAGGCCGAGCTTTCGATCAAAAAAAACTGCTAAGCAAACTTTAATCCCGACCTTCCAGTTTACACGGGAGGGAAAAGGCTAGCTACTGGTTGATTAGGCCACTCTTCACCACCTAGCGGCGGTGCGCCAAGTAGACGCGGAGGCAATTTTAAAATGCGTACATGGCCTGTCTGCAGGAGCAGGTACGTTAGTGCAACAGATTTATAGGTTTTTATTTTTTTTTCCTTATCAAATACTAATCTTAGTTTATCAGTAGTATGTAATTGCCTCCTTACTATGTGTAAAAAAATATTGAATATTTAAGTTCTAATTTTTATTAGTTTACAAATGCATATTAGGCAGAGTTCTCGATTTTTTACTAATAATTAAATTTTCTATTGATCACAGCATTGTTCTTCAGATTTGATTGTATTAAATTGGCGGCAGAGTTTACATTATATCGAATTGTTTGCTAGGTTACATTTATACCAAATTAATAGTTTGAGATTACGCCGAATTCGCTACTAGCTTATAATTATCCCAAATTAGCCGCTAAGTATTGACTATACTGAATTCGCCTCTGAGTTACAATTATACAGAATTGGCCGCTGAGTATCGATTATCCTACATTCTGTCAAATTCGTTGCTGCATTGCGATTATACCAAATTTTCCATCAAGATGTGATTATACTGAAGTAGCTACTGATATACGATTATAATAAGTGATTGAGTTATGATTATTCGCTACCGATAAGAAGGGTTGAATTTGTTAAAGGTGCATTGTTCCCATAGTTTAAGGAATTGTAATCATTTCTTATCTCATTTTCTTTCTAATTATTATAGTTTAAATAATTCCATTCATGAGTCACGTAATTATTTATTTATATATATGCCGAGTATATTTCTTAGAAACATGCAAACATAAAGAAGCATACTTACAACTTTAATTAAGTCGGAGATTTTTGCAAGTAATTGTTCTTTAGGCTCAGGAAGTTTTTGTAGCACAGAAACTCGACGAAGAAATCGAATGTTGTCTTCCAATCTATTTTGGGCACATTTCATCATGATTGCTAAAAATACAGATCTATCAAGAACCCAAACTTTCCCTTTTGTCTTTGCTAAAAAAAATTAGAATATTTATAATGAATTCAATTGAGAAAGATGCAAAATTAATAGTTTAAAAGCTGCAGTGTGTAAGAATAAGAAAGAAGGACATGGCATCCAGAAAAATAGTATATAAAGTGGTAACGAAAGTCAAACAAGAATACCTTCGACTTGGGTGTCAATTTATGTGCGACCTTTCTATAAATTTTAAAATAATTTTTGGCCAAATAGCATCATATGATCAATGATTACTCATAATGGACTTTCTCCGAGTACACTAATACCGATAATGATATATTGTTGATAATAATACAAGAAATAGAATAATTTAAAAGACTTGTAAGCAGAATACTCTAACTTCAGAACACCTCTTTATCTTATTTTCAAGATGTTTTCTTTGATGATAAAAAAAGGGACCGGTGTATTTCCTTTAATCTAAATGACGTTTATTTTAAATGACTGCATTGTGACGTCCATACACCTCTCAATCGACTCGAAATATATATGCGACGCTGCCTGGCGAGATTCGATTACTTCTAAGTAAGGAAAAGTACCAAACGTGTACCAGGAAAAATTGGTAAAAACTAAAATTAAAATATAAACTTTTCATAAACTGTATTATATTACAACACTTAACAAAATTTTATGATGAAAATATATATATTTTATCTTATTCTGCATAGTCTTTAGAGATGGGTTCTTTAATTCATTTGTAACATATTACACACTTTGATTTCAACTATATAACTATTTTTATCACTTATAGGTTTTTTCATTATTGAAAGGATTAGGTCTACTCTTTGAACTACTTTTTAAGAATAAGTTGCTTGTACTACATTTTACGTATAAGTTGCTTTGTTTTGCATAATGATATATTAAATACTAAAATCAATAGTTGATAAACTGTTGAAATAGTTTTATCTGCTCCACCCCAAACATTTATGCCACAGTTCATTATGCTGTGTAACTTTAACTAAGAAGACATTCAGAAAATGGTATCAGCGTTGAGCTGACGATAGTAGGCGGGGCCTAATCGAAATTGGGCTACAGGAAGAAACTGAGCTTGCAGACATAAACTGCTTGACGTAGCTAGTGTGCGGAAAAATTCGCAGCTCCGACATGTGTGCTCTCGCTCTCTTTCTTTCTTTCTCTCTCCCCACTTTCCTAACAGGGCCCACGGGCGGAAACCGAACAGGGATCGACAACAAATATTATTTTGATCCGCTTGACGCCTCGTCGCTATAATTCGATCGTAGTTCGCGAGCCGCTCTCGAGCTTCCAAAATGGCCGGTGCTCGCTCGCGCCGGTCACCTAACCTTTTCCTTTTACGCGTCGCAATTCGCGGTCCTCCCGTTGATCATAGTACCACCAAAAGTATAGTATTTCAAATTGATAATATCTCTCCGTATGGATTATTAAAATATTAAAGAACTGCATGAAAAAAATTTAACTTGATTCTCCATTTCATTTCAGTACTTTTATTAGATCCATGTGTTTTTTACGTTACATTGAAAGAAGGTCAACATTTAGGGTATCTGCTTCGGAATTTCTGGGCCTAGATAGATAGAGAGAGATATTGTAACAGAGGTGTTTTTTATAATTAAGAAACACGCCTTTTAATGCTCGTATATTTATATATACTCGCGTCCGTTCGATAGCAACAGTCAGCGAGCGATTGCGCTCTGGAGAGTCCTCTCTCCGAGCACTCTCTCCCACCGAGCACTATCTCCCACCGAACGAGAGTGCGGCCGCGGTAATTAAACGCCGCGACTTTGTCGAAATTCGGCAGTTCACTCGGCGGACTGAGCCGAGCCTCTAAGACAGGGGGCTAACGCGCGTCTTGAACGCAATTAGCTGACCTCGCCGCGATGCGTAAAAAAATGTTAATTATGTTAGTTTGTTGCGAATGTTAGGGAAGGCGGACAAATTTATTTATAAACGAATAACGATAGAAAAATACTAAATGTATATTAAATAGTAAGATCTTCGTATAGTATTTTTTGTTACAGCGTAAAGAATTGAGCAGCGAGGAATAGTATTAAGATTACGTTTTAGGTTGTTATTTTCTTTTAATAAATTAAATAAAAAATCATAATTTAATTTGATCAAGTATTAATTATTATAAATTATAACCAACGTTAGAATAATAATTAGAATATAATTCTGGAAAAGGAGCGTCCTGAGCACAGCTGAGTTTTTATAGAAACACATAAGTATATATTATTTCCGTAATGAGCAAATAAGTATTCATTATGAGCGCAATGAGCTCATAAAAATATCAGTTTCGAATTGCGTATTGAGCAAACCGAAGAGAGGGTTTAACAGGCGTTTTGAGCCTGTGACGTTTCAGATAGAACACATATAGTTAAATAAATTAAAACTTTTTTGTATGGCAGAAATTGAAAATTTGAATGTGTTAATTACGAGTCGATTACCCTAGATGGCGAAGGACCGCGGCTCACGATATAAACAGTATTGCGTCGCGCGGCGCGTAAACAAACAAAGGCCCATAATAGATATAAGGTAGCGAAATTTACTCGACTGGCATTGCTTTTACACGATCACTTTAATCTTATCTTTTTTTGGTGCCCATCCTGCGGGCCCACCAAACGAGCACTTATGCTCTGTTGCACTTTGCCGATGCGGGTATAATTCTAAAAATCAACTCACAATTTGCGAAAAATTGTAAATTATGTCTTGTATCTTTTTTGATTATAATCTTATTTTCAATAAATAAAATTCATTATAATTTAAATAATAAATTCTTATTTTCATCTTTACTAACGGAGGCGGCTTTGGGGGCATTGCGCACCTCCAAAGACGTTCCTCACTAATACCGACAAAAAAGTCAGAGTAGTGGCGGGTTGACAGGGGGCATTACCCTCCCCTGGCCCATGCTACTCTGGCCAACCGCTATAGGCGAGTGAGGATAATAACACATTTTCATGTTGCAAAATGCATAATTTGCCCTGCAAACGTTATATATTAAAAATAATTTTTAATATGAAATAAAATATTTTTCCTTTCTTAGCATAATAAAAAGTTTCAAAACACAAATTGAAGTGGATGATATTGAATATACAGAGTGTGAATTTATTGTACGAGTGATATTTTGTTCATCTATTTCGAAACCTGAAAATTTAATAAAAAAATGATTGGAATTAGTTAAATTAAAAGGACGAAAATTAAAAATTGTACAAGAGTTATGCAATAATCTAATAAATTCTAATACTTTGCTGGAATGTTTTAAAATAACTAAAAATTATTTGTAAGTAAATAAAAATTCTTTTATGTTACATAAATATTGTAGTGAATGTGCATTATTTATTTTTTATTTGTTACAGATTGAAAGATATTAATATCATTCGCAATGAAGATAATAGTACAAAGCATTATAATGAATATTTAAAATGTATTTTAAAACAATGTTTATCAGTCTATGATGATAGACCAATAATGAAAGAAGAATTATTAAAATTTACAATACATACTCCGCAAACCATGAAGGAAAATTTAGATAAAATATTAAAAACACGTTTGGAAACAAAGGAAAATAAAAAATGAGTGAAACCAAAAAAAAATATTACACAACAAAAAAGTATTATTAATAACAAGAAGATGAAAGACCAAAATTTGGAATATTACCAGGTACAATAAGTATAAAAAAGACAAATTGTAAAATTAATTTAGGATTAAACTGGACAACATGTACTTTTGTCATGGAAAATAAAAAAAATATTTTTAATTTTAATGAATACACGATACAAGAATTAAAGAAAAAACATAAAAACCCAAAAATTGTAAATAAATATTTTAATTAACCAAATATTAATTGTAAATTCATTTATTAAAAAACGATTTCTTTTGGAACGAGCGTTCAACATCCGAAGCAACAATTCGCTATATATAAAACGTGTAGGCTAAAACATAATTTATAATCACTTTTTGCCTGGCCACAGCCTAGTATAGTAATTTATAGTAACCATAGTATAGTAACCATAGGCCAGCATAGTAATTTTGATCAATGCCCCTTGTAGTAGTCTACAGGACTTGCATACGAGTGTTGGCGGTCACGGGAAGCCACTAGGCCCGTATAACACGCGCAGGCTAAAAGTATATACAGGGTGTCAATTAAGTCCCGGGACGGCTGAATATTTTCAGAGGTAAAGTAATTCTGATAAAGGTCAAGGTCATTTCTTAAGTAACTTTCAACGAGGAATCTAATGGTGACATTCACTTTGACCTTGGACTTGACCTTGAAGGTTATTTCAAGGTCAACTGTTTTTTTTTAAATAGGAACCCCCATTTTTAAGACTGGTAATCGATAGAGCGGGGAAATTTTACATTCAGATACGTAATTAAGTCAGAGCTAGTGTTGAACTTGAGGGTTACTCCAAGGTTATTTACCCTCCAGCAAGGTTCTTAGATACCTCTGAATCAGGGATCGGCTACTTAATTACAATTACATTATTGTTAATATTATTGACGTAGAAATTACCATTACATTTGTAATGCATTAATGGTCAGTCGAAATTACCCATTACTTTTGTAATGTGTAATGGTCAGCTCGAAATTTCCCATTACTTTTGTAATGTGTAATGGTCAGCTCGAAATTTTCCATTACTTTTGTAATGGGTAATGGCCGAAAAAAATTAACATTACATTGTAATGCATTAATGGTCAGCTCGAAATTTCCCATTACTTTTGTAATGTGTAATGGTCGGCTCGAAATTTTCCATTACTTTTGTAATGTGTAATGGTCAGCTCGAAATTTTCCATTACTTTTGTAATGTGTAATGGTCAGCTCGAAATTTTCCATTACTTTTGTAATGGGTAATGGCCGAAAAAAAAATTAACATTACATTTGTAATGCATTAATGGTCAGCTCGAAATTTCCCATTACTTTTGTAATGTGTAATGGTCGGCCTCGAAATTTTCCATTACTTTTGTAATGGGTAATGGCCGAAAAAAAATTAACATTACATTTGTAATGCATTAATGGTCAGCTCGAAATTCCCATTACTTTTGTAATGTGTAATGGTCGGCTCGAAATTTTCCATTACTTTTGTAATGTGTAATGGTCAGCTCGAAATTTTCCATTACTTTTGTAATGTGTAATGGTCAGCTCGAAATTTTCCATTACTTTTGTAATGGGTAATGGCCGAAAAAAAATTAACATTACATTTGTAATGCATTAATGGTCAGCTCGAAATTTCCCATTACTTTTGTAATGTGTAATGATCAGCTTGAAATTTCCCATTACTTTTGTAATGGGTAGTGGTCGGCTCGAAATTTCCCATTACAATTGTAATGTGTAATGGTCAGCTCGAAATTTCCCATTACTTTTGTAATGTTAATGGCCGAAAAAAAAATTAATATTACATTTGTAATGCATTAATGATTAGCTTGAAATTTCCGATTATTATTGAATAAATAAATAAGTCAATAAATTAAATTAAATTGATAAATAAATAAATAAATAAATAAATAAATTAAATAGATAAATTAAATAGATAAATAAACAAATAAACAAATAAACACATAATTAAATTAACTTGATAAATAAACAAATAAATAAACAAATAAATTAAATAGATAAATTAAATAGATAAATAAACAAATAAATTAAATAGTTAATTAAATAAATAAACAAATAATCAAATAAATAAGTTAAATTGCTAATTAAATAGATAAATAAATAAACAAATAAATAAACAGATAAATAAATAAATAAATTAAATTGATAATTGATGATGTAACTTGGTCCAGGAACATTTTTTCCGCTTCGATTTTTTTCTCAATAACCAAGATCGGGGTGGGCTTCCCTGTAGACGACGTCCCGTCGTCCTGAGGGTGTTCCTGGACACCTGGACATCGTCTACAGGAGCAGCGCCCGATTTTTTTCACAATGACCAAGTGCGGGGTGGACTGCCTTGTAGACGACGTCCCGTCGTCCTGAGGGTGTTCCTGGACACATGGACATCGTCTACAGGAGCAGCGCCCGATTTTTTTCACAATGACCAAGTGCGGGGTGGACTGCTTGTAGACGACGTCCCGTCGTCCTGAGGGTGTTCCTGGACACCTGGACATCGTCTACAGGAGCAGCGCCCGATTTTTTTCACAATGACCAAGTGCGGGGTGGACTGCCTTGTAGACGACGTCCCGTCGTCCTGAGGGTGTTCCTGGACACCTGGACATCGTCTACAGGAACAGCACCCGATTTTTTTTCTCAATGACCAAGTGCGGAGTGGGCTGCCTTGTTGACGACGTCCCGTCGTCCTGAGGGTGTTCCTGGACACCCGGACATCGTCTGCAGGAATAGCGCCCGATTTTTTTCACAATGACCAAGTGCGGGGTGGACTGCCTTGTAGACGATGTCCAGGTGTCCAGGAACGCACTTGGTCATTGCGAAAAAAATCGGGCGCTGCTCCTGTAGACGATGTCCAGGTGTCCAGGAACACCCTCAGGACGACGGGACGTCGTCTACAAGGCAGTCCACCCCGCACTTGGTCATTGCGAAAAAAATCGGGCGCTGCTCCTGTAGACGATGTCCAGGTGTCCAGGAACACCCTCAGGACGACGGGACGTCGTCTACAAGGCAGTCTACCCTGCACTTGGTCATTGAGAAAAAAATGGGGCGCTGCTCCTGTAGACGATGTCCAGGTGTCCAGGAACACCCTCAGGACGACGGGACGTCGTCTACAGGGAAGCCCACCCCGATCTTGGTTATTGAGAAAAAAATCGAAGCGGAAAAAATGTTCCTGGACCAAGTTACATCATCAATTATCAATTTAATTTATTTACTTATTTATCTGTTTATTTATTTGTTTATTTATTTACCTATTTAATTAGCAATTTAACTTATTTATTTGATTATTTGTTTATTTATCTATTTAATTTATCTATTTAATTTATTTGTTTTTTTATTCGTTTATTTGTTTATTTGTTTATTTATCTATTTATTGACTTATTTATTTATTCAATAATAAACGGAAATTTCGAGCTGACCATTAATGCATTACAAATGTAATGTTAATTTTTTTTCGGCCATTACCCATTACAAAAGTAATGGAAAATTTCGAGCTGACCATTACACATTACAAAAGTAATGGAAAATTTCGAGCCGACCATTACACATTACAAAAGTAATGGGAAATTTCGAGCTGACCATTAATGCATTACAAATGTAATGTTAATTTTTTTTCGACCATTAACATTACAAAAGTAATGGGAAATTTCGAGCTGACCATTAATGCATTACAAATGTAATATTAATTTTTTTTTCGGCCATTAACATTACAAAAGTAATGGGAAATTTCTAGCTGACCATTACACATTACAAATGTAATGGGAAATTTCGAGCCGACCACTACCCATTACAAAAGTAATGGGAAATTTCAAGCCGACCATTAATGCATTACAAAAGTAATGGGAAATTTCAAGCCGACCATTAATGCATTACAAATGTAATGTTAATTTTTTTTCTGCCATTACCCATTACAAAAGTAATGGGAAATTTCGTGCCGACCATTACACATTACAAAAGTAATGGAAAATTTCGAGCCGACCATTACACATTACAAAAGTAATGGGAAATTTCGAGCTGACCATTAATGCATTACAAATGTAATGTTAATTTTTTTTCGACCATTAACATTACAAAAGTAATGGGAAATTTCGAGCTGACCATTAATGCATTACAAATGTAATATTAATTTTTTTTTCGGCCATTAACATTACAAAAGTAATGGGAAATTTCTAGCTGACCATTACACATTACAAATGTAATGGGAAATTTCGAGCCGACCACTACCCATTACAAAAGTAATGGAAAATTTCAAGCCGACCATTAATGCATTACAAAAGTAATGGGAAATTTCAAGCCGACCATTAATGCATTACAAATGTAATGTTAATTTTTTTTCTGCCATTACCCATTACAAAAGTAATGGGAAATTTCGTGCCGACCATTACACATTACAAAAGTAATGGGAAATTTCGAGCCGACCACTACCCATTACAAAAGTTATGGGAAATTTCAAGCTGATCATTAATGCATTACAAATGTAATGTTAATTTTTTTTCGGCCATTACCCATTACAAAAGTAATGGGAAATTTCGTGCCGACCATTACACATTACAAAAGTAATGGAAAATTTCGAGCCGACCATTACACATTACAAAAGTAATGGGAAATTTCGAGCTGACCATTAATGCATTACAAATGTAATGTTAATTTTTTTTCGACCATTAACATTACAAAAGTAATGGGAAATTTCGAGCTGACCATTAATGCATTACAAATGTAATATTAATTTTTTTTTCGGCCATTAACATTACAAAAGTAATGGGAAATTTCTAGCTGACCATTACACATTACAAATGTAATGGGAAATTTCGAGCCGACCACTACCCATTACAAAAGTAATGGAAAATTTCAAGCCGACCATTAATGCATTACAAAAGTAATGGGAAATTTCAAGCCGACCATTAATGCATTACAAATGTAATGTTAATTTTTTTTCTGCCATTACCCATTACAAAAGTAATGGGAAATTTCGTGCCGACCATTACACATTACAAAAGTAATGGGAAATTTCGAGCCGACCACTACCCATTACAAAAGTTATGGGAAATTTCAAGCTGATCATTAATGCATTACAAATGTAATGTTAATTTTTTTTCGGCCATTACCCATTACAAAAGTAATGGGAAATTTCGAGCCGACCATTACACATTACAAAAGTAATGGAAAATTTCGAGCCGACCATTACACATTACAAAAGTAATGGGAAATTTCGAGCTGACCATTAATGCATTACAAATGTAATGTTAATTTTTTTTCGACATTAACATTACAAAAGTAATGGGAAATTTCGAGCTGACCATTAATGCATTACAAATGTAATATTAATTTTTTTTTCGGCCATTAACATTACAAAAGTAATGGGAAATTTCTATTACAAACAAATGTAATGGGAAATTTCGAGCCGACCACTACCCATTACAAAAGTAATGGAAAATTTCAAGCCGACCATTAATGCATTACAAAAGTAATGGGAAATTTCAAGCCGACCATTAATGCATTACAAATGTAATGTTAATTTTTTTTCTGCCATTACCCATTACAAAAGTTAATTTCGTGCCGACCATTACACATTACAAAAGTAATGGGAAATTTCGAGCCGACCACTACCCATTACAAAAGTAATGGGAAATTTCAAGCTGATCATTAATTCGGCCATTACCCATTACAAAAGTAATGGAAAATTTCGAGCTGACATTTACACATTACAAAAGTAATGGAAAATTTCGAGCCGACCATTACACATTACAAAAGTAATGGGAAATTTCGAGCTGACCATTAATGCATTACAAATATAATGTTAATTTTTTTTCGACCATTAACATTACAAAAGTAATGGGAAATTTCGAGCTGACCATTAATGCATTACAAATGTAATATTAATTTTTTTTTCGGCCATTAACATTACAAAAGTAATGGGAAATTTCTAGCTGACCATTACACATTACAAATGTAATGGGAAATTTCGAGCCGACCACTACCCATTACAAAAGTAATGGGAAATTTCAAGCTGATCATTACACATTACAAAAGTAATGGGAAATTTCAAGCCGACCATTAATGCATTACAAAAGTAATGGGAAATTTCAAGCTGACCATTACACATTACAAAAGTAATGGGTAATTTCGAACTGAAGATTACACATTACAAAAGTAATGAAGTAATCGTAATTTTTAATTACAATTTTGCCGATCCCTGCTCTGAATATTTTTGCAAGCGGTAAAGCTATTCCTCGTGTAACTTTCAACGAGGAACTCAATGGTGACCTTATACTTGACCTTGGACGTGACCTTCAAGGTTATTTCAAGGACACCTATGGTTTTTAATGGAAATCTTCATTTTTTACACTGGCAATCGATAGAGTGGGAAATTTCATTTCGAAAATAGTATTTGACGTGATCTTTAGAAGGTCAAATCAAGGTCAATTTTGGATAAACTGTCAAAATATTGTCGTATTCAAACTTTAGAGGATTTATGAAAGACTAAGTGTTTGAAAAAGTTTTGAAACCAACAACATCGACCACCTTGACTTTGAGATCAGCTTTGCACATTATTTGAAAGTTCAAGTTCACTTACTTTTAGCGTTACCCAGAAACAATGACGTGGACGTAGTAACTTCTGTTTCCTTTGGGGTGCTTGATTAACGTGAGTCCCCTTGCCTCTCGCGATTGGGGTGCTTGATTAACGTGAGTCCCCTTGCCTCTCACGATTGGTGTGCTAAAGTCTTTTGCGTTTTACTTAATGATTCAAAGTTTAACGGCGGTGCTCAAATCGATTCTAGCAGCCTCTTGCATAATTTGATTGCGCAGTTCATCTAAATTGTCCGGTTTAGTGGCATAAACTTTACTCTTAAGGTAACCCCAGAGAAAGTAATCGAGTGGTGTCAGATCCGGAGATCTAGCAGGCCACTCGATTTCACCCCTTCTTCCAATCCATCTATGAGGAAACTGAGCATCCAAATATGCTCGAACATCTCTACCAAAATGAGGGGCTGCTCCATCCTGCTGAAACCACGTTTCATCATAATCATCAACTGCTATCTCTCTAATTCGTGGTATAATTTGATTCCTAAGTAGCTGTTCGTATGAAGCGGCAGTAAGATTACCCGCGATAAAAAAGGGGCCTACAAGAGTATTGTTTAAGATGCCAGCCCAAATATTCAACTTGTGTGGATATTGTGTGTGATTGTCCAACATCCATGCAGGTTATTAATTTAAAAAGTGCTTGAACCTCCAAATAATGTGCAAAGCTGATCTCAAAGTCAAGGTGGTCAATGTTGTTGGTTTCACAACTTTTTCAAACATTTAGTCTTTCATAAATCCTCTAAAGTTTGAATACGACAATGTTTTGACAGTTTATCCAAAATTGACCTTGATTTGACCTTCTAAAGATCACGTCAAATACTATTTTCGAAATGAAATTTCCCACTCTATCGATTGCCAGTGTAAAAAATGAAGATTTTCACTAGCTCTGACTTAATTACGTATCTGAATGTAAAATTTCCCGCTCTATCGATTACCAGTCTTAAAAATGGGGGTTCCTATTTAAAAAAAAACAGTTGACCTTGAAATAACCTTCAAGGTCAAGTCCAAGGTCAAAGTGAATGTCACCATTAGATTCCTCGTTGAAAGTTACTTAAGAAATGACCTTGACCTTTATCAGAATTACTTTACCTCTGAAAATATTCAGCCGTCCCGGGACTTAATTGACACCCTGTATATACATTTTCTGACTGGACGTTATAGGAAACAAGGGAGATGCCTGTTTTATTATCCAACAGGACTTACATTGATAGTAATTAATTTACAATAAATGAAAACAATTTAATTTTTTAATTTTAAAAGTATTTATTTCTAAGTGAAAAAAACGAATATAAAATAAATATTATAATAAATATATTTCATAAAAACCATTTTATAATACTGAACATATTTTTTAAACTATCTGTTTTTGTAAATAAATAAGTTTTATTTTTAGTTCATTTCCTACTCTTAGAACTTTTTTGTTTAACAAATAACTTTTCAGCCATGGCAAGACCATCCATTACCATACTTTGCTTATTATTAGAGTATGATTTAGAATATTCGATATAATAATCACGAGCATATGGACGTAATTGGTCTTTGATTGTTTGTCACGAACACGTGACATAAACATTATTTTTGGTCATATCATAAACAAGGAAATGTGCGGGCCATTACGGGTACCCATGTAATTTTACAAGTGCAATTTCGTCAGTATTGTAAACATAATCGGAAACAGGCTCTAATAATTTAGTCTTTTTCCTTTGGGTAAATTTAGTACCTCTTCGTTTTCTTTTTCTAATTTGTTTTGTTGATCTTGCTCTTTGTTTGTCAGTCTCATTTTCATCGTCTTCAATGCCTTCTTCTTCTTCATTCTGTTGTTTTTCTTTAACTTCTTCTTCGCGCTCCTCGCGTTCGTGTGGCTGTCGTCCTCCTTGACAACAGCTAATGCCGGCCGCTCAGCTCTGCGATAGAGTGGCGGTATTCGGGGGATTTAAGGACGAGGAGGGTTTGTCGAGTAGCCCCGCAGACTACTCGAAAGAATAACGCGGTCGAGTAAAATTGCAATTCGGAGGCCTTTATTGCCTCCGTAAGAGAAATTACAATAGACGCGTTTCGAATAGTTAGTAGCTGTCGGGCGTGCGAGCCGACTGCTCCAAACACGCCCGAGTGTTGCCGAGCGGAGCCGCGCGCGAACGCAAGCACGCGCACTCCTACGAATTCTCGGCCGCGCCGAGAATTCACCGGCCGATCGCGCGGTCCGCGATCGGTGATGTTTACGCGGAGCACGGCCCTGCTCCACGTAAACAAACGTCGCGTTCGAGAGCAGGCCGCCTGCCTGCTCTACGTGTACGCACACGTACACGCACACACGAAGGAACGGGTCGCTTACCCGTTCCGCGCGACGTCTCACGAACCCGACCTCGAGCTCGTGCTCGAGGTACCGACTTTGTACTGCGCGGCGGCTCGTCTGCGAGAGCCGCGACTCCCACCGCATGAGAGTCCGCGACCGCGAACTAGGGAGAGAGAGAAAGGCGATAAACCGGGGATACGTTCCCCGCGTCCGCTGAACAATATTCGACACCAGGGAGTCGAGGCGCTCCTCGACTCCTCGCCGGTAGACGCCCGCACTCGCTTATAATAACGGGCGGTACTTACAATGGTCGCAGCCTTGGCTCGTCCTCGGCTGCTTCCTCGTACACTCGTTCCTGGCTCGCTTCCTTGCCTGTCGCTCGTCCACCGGGTTCACTCCGCTCGCGCACGCGTCCGTCGTCGCCGACGGCTCGAGAGAATCCCCCAGATTCCCAAAATGGCCGCCGCTCCCGCGCGCCATGGCCTAACTCTACCTCGAGCCGCGAAGGCTCGCTACGGCGCGCAGGTACCCGATAGTACCTCGCGTCACACCCTCCTCCCAGACGCCGTTAAGCTACGACTTTACGGCCTCTGTTACTCTCCGCGAGCCAATCCTCTACAGGTTAGGGATTAAAGGATGAGGGGGGGTAAATAAGTCCAACACGAACTACATCGTTATGGTGCAAATTAAGGGCGCGAGGCCTTTATTTGGCCCTCAATTTAAAAAAGGGGGGGGGGGTGAAGAAAGATCCAGCACGGGCAGCCTACTGGTACCTCCTTTGGCTGAGGTACCACCCGTGCTGGTCCTTCTTCGGATACTGGTTCGCGTGGAGCACGCCTGGCTCCGCGCACACCGAACAAAAGAAACGGCCCGGGTACTGCTTGAACAGCTCCCGGCGCCGCTTCTCCTTGGCATCCGCGTCGACGCGGGCCTGGAGGATGGTTAGGCGCCTCCGCTCCTCCGCCTCCTCCTTCTTCCTTTCGGCGGCCCGTTCGCGGCGGCGATCCTCCTGTCGCCGCCGCTCCTCCTCGAGTCGCCGCTGGTTCACCTCCATGGCGGCCCTTTCGCGGTCCTCCTCCGCCTTCTTCTTATGGTGGGCCTGGTACACCTCGTCGTAGGCTCGACGAGATGCGGCCAGGCCCGCCTGCTGGGCGCGTATCTCCACGAGGCTGAGGGAGGCGCGCGCCATCTCCGCCAGTTCCCCCTCAGCCCCCTCCGTACAGCGCAGGAGCGCCCGGTGGGCCTCCTCCAGCTGTCCGACGGCCCACCTATAGTCGTCGGTGGAGGAGCGGAGCCAACTCTCCAACTCCTCCAGCCTCTCTGAGGCGGAAAGGGGCCGCTGTTGAAGGGGGGCGCCGTCCTCGGCGTCTCCTTGCTGGGATGACTGGGAACGGAGCTCCTCTTCGTCCCCCTCCTCGACGATACTCACCGTCGTCGAGGCCACGGCCCCTGGCTCGGGGACGTGGGGTCGCCGTAGGGAGCGGGTGGCCTCTTGGCCACTCGCTTCGGCGTTTTCGTGGGCGGCATTGCTGCCGCTCGCTGTCCCGCAGGGGGCCTCCTGGTCCCCTGCTGGATGGGAGGCGGCTTCGCCGCCCGCCTCCGTCTTGCGGGCGACCTCCTGGTCGCTCGCCCCCGGTATCGGCTTCGGCTTGACGGGATTGGGGCCCTTCCCCAATCGCCTCCGTCGCCTTGAGGGTCCCCTCCAGGGTGCCCCCGGTCGGAAGCTCCGTTGATTGCTCCTCAGCGTCCTTGCTGAGGAGACGGGCAATCCCCTCCTCCATCTCGTACGGGTCCATCTAGGAAAGGGACAGAAAGAAAAAGAGGGATTGTGAGGAATGGCTCTCAGAGTCGGTTCTTTCCTGTCAACCGTGTTTTCCTCGCGTCTTACGTTTGGCCGCGCTGTCCTTATTCTTAGAACCGGGTGGACGAGCCGGTCCCCGCTTTCCCGTCGCGTTTCTCACTTGCGTGACGGCGTAGGACGCTTTACGCGGGCGTCCGCGTTTACGCTTTACAGGTTTTTCCTCAGGCTGGGCGCTCCCAGCCTGGGACGCTTGCCCGCTGGCACCGCTCTTCTTCTCATCAGCCTCTGCTGATGGAGTCGTGGGCGCATCCACACGACTCCCGCCTTCCCCCGGAGGTCGGGCGCTGGTCTCGACGTCCTCTTCTTCAGCAGGAACGTCTGCGCCGGGGATGTACGGTTTCATCTGTTCTGAGTGGATCGGACCCACTGTCCGTCCACTTTGGTCACGCAACGCGTAAGTGTTGCTGCCCAAGATTTCCGTAACATTGTACGGTCCGGCAAACTTCGGAGCTAGCTTCCCAGCTACTCCGTTTGCCGCATTGGAAAGGACTTTATTCCTTTTCCATACGAGATCTCCGACTTTGAAGCTCGCTTCACGACGGCCCGCGTTATAGTAACGCGCCTGTCGATCTCGTTCCCTGTCGGAATTCTCTGCTGCCATGTCGTGGACCTCGGAGAGATTCCTCATTCGGAGAGCCCATTCTTCTCATGCCTCCTCTTCGTTTTGTTTTAGTATATCAAGCATCTGCCTGCTATACACCGAGTCTAAGGGCTTCGGATACCTGCCGTAGACGAGGAATGCAGGTGTCATTCCCGTGGCACTACTCTTGGAGTTGTTGAACGCGTGGACGAGCTCTGTAAGATGCTCGTCCCAGTGATCATGGTCAGCTTGGATGAAAGCCATGATCATCTGCTTCATCGTTCGGTTAACCCTTTCGACAGGGTTAGCCTGCGGATGGTACGGGGGCGTCGTTTCATGACGTATCCCCTTGGTGTTCAAAAAAACCGTCGATCGTTCGGTTTTTGAACTCTGTCCCGTTGTCGGAGAGGAAGACTTCGGATGTTCTAAACCGGAGACAGATGCGTTCTGTAAACTCCGCCAGTATGGCTTCGCCTGTGGCGCGGCGAAGCGGAATCGCTTCCACCCACCGTGTGAATAAATCCTGAAAAACTAGGATGTATTCGTACCCTTTACTCGTCTTGGGTAGCGGGCCCATAATGTCGCCTGCGATATATTGCCAGGGTCGTTCGACGACCCTGCGGCCCATGAGTCCTGTCGGCGGCCTTTGCTCAGCCTTTATCTGCTGGCAAGTCTGGCATTGCCGCACGTAATTGGCGATGCACGCATCCATACGTGGCCAATAATACTGACGGGCAACCCGTGCGAGAGTCTTCTCACGCCCCAAGTGTCCTGCTGTGGGGCTATCATGGCACTCTTTCATGATATCCCCTTGTTTTTCTAGAGGAACGACGAGCTTCCAAGCCTCGTCGTCCTCCCCCAGGATTCCTTTGTATAAGTTGGTCGGGGTTGTAATAAAATAGTCTGCCCCCGACCCACTTCATCTTCGGATCGGTGAGTGGTTCCTCTTTGGCTTTCTTATGCTGTTGGAGGTACCACTCGTCATGGGAATTTTCTGTCCACGAGACACCTGCCACTGGTGTCTCCTCGCCCTCCTCCTCGTACATTCGAGAAAGGGCGTCTGAAACATTGTTGAGCGCGCCTTTTCTATGCTCAACAGTGAAATGGTGGCTTTGCAGCTCAAAGGCCCTCCGTGCTAATCGCCCTGTCGGACCACTCAGTGTGCGCAGCCAACGCAGACAGCTGTGGTCCGTGACTACGCGGAATGCGTAGCCTTCGATGTATGGGCGAAACTTCTTTATCGCCCATACTACAGCGAGACACTCACGTTCTGTCACGCTGTAGTTTCTCTCGGCAGGTGAGAGGACGCGGCTGGCGAACTCCAGTGCTCGCTCCTTGCCGTCTTCCAACTGAAGTATAACTGCTCCGATTCCCGAGTCACTTGCATCTGTTTGCACAACAAACTCATTGTTGAAGTCAGGGCGTTGCTAGACTGGTGCGGAGGCTATGAGAGCCTTTATCCGCTCGAATGCGGAGTGTTGTACTTCAGTCCACTCAAACTTACGCTCCTTCTTTGTTAGTTGCGTAAGCGGTTCGGCGATCGTGGCGAGGTTGTTCAGGAACCTCCTGTACCACGATGCCATGCCTAAGAAGCGCCTTAGCTGCTTTACGTTCTTAGGCGGCGGGTACTCCAGTACCGGCCTTATCTTCTCTGGATCAGGGTGGAACCCGTCTTGGTTCAGCACCACTCCGAGGTAATTTACTTCGCATTGGCAGAAGTGGATTTTCTGCCTATTGATCGTTAGGCCCGCCTCTCGTAGACGGCCTAAGATCTTACGAAGGTGTTCGAGGTGCTCCTCGAACGTTTTCGACATTATGATGACGTCGTCCAGGTATGCGAATGCAAAGTCTTCGCAATCTGGAATGACGACCATGTCGATTAGGCGCTGGAAAGATGCTCCTGCATCTTCCAAGCCAAATGGCATTCTCTTGTACTGGAAGTGGTCCACTCCAGGTACAGAGAAAGCCGTTATCTCTCTGGACGCCTCGTCCAGAGGTACTTGATGGTACGCGTTGCTGACGTCTAACGTCGTGCAAAACTTTGCCGCTTTGGCCTTACGGAAAGGCGCGTCCATGCGTTTCGCCGGGTAGCCGTCCGGCGAAACCTTGAGTGTATTGACTCTTCGGTAGTCAATACACATCCGGTATCCTCCACAGGATTTCTTAACCATCACGACCGGGCTTGACCACGGGCTCGTGGATGGTTCAATGACGCCAGCGTCCAGTAACTTTCGGACCTGCGCGTGCATTTCAGCTTCTATTACCGGTGAATACGGGTAATATCGCTGTTTGATGGGGCGAGCATTTCCCACATCAATTGTATGGGTCACCCACGTGGTGCACCCAAGTGTGGTCGGCTCCGTGCCGACCATTTCGTGCACAAGTGCCTCGGCTTGTGCTCGTTGCTCCTCGGTTACATGGCCTAAGCCTACTGCACATGTTAATTTCTTTAACTGATGCCAGTTGGAGATTCACGCTGACGTTGTCGTCCACCAACGTCAGCTGATTTGATCGCGGATTGTGTACTGAGCCGAATTCCCGCATGAAATTCGTGCCCAAGTCGTCAGCGAGCTTAGCACCTGCGTGCTCGCTTGGCATAAGTGTTCGGCCGCATGCAGTTATCAACTGCAGGCCGATCGATCCCATCACTGTGACCGATGCGCCTGTGTCGTACAGTGCGCGGAAGTGGAACCCTTTCACTTCCACCTGTAACCACCATCTGGTTTCCAGGCTTTCCTCCACAGGGGCGTCCGGTAGTGCCGTCCCGCTAACGCCCTGGGAGGCCGTTCCCGAAGCTTCCTGACTAGCTTCGTTGGCGTTTGGGAAAGTAGTTGAGTGCCCTACTTCCCCTGTTGCCCGTTTTCCGGCGAGCAGTTAGGGCATTTTGCTCGGATTACGCCTTCTTTATCGCATCCGAAGCAACGAATCGGTTCTTTCGTTTGCCCCTTACTCTGGCCTTCCTTCTCGCTGCCACTGTTTTTCTTCGCGTTGCCTTTTCCGGAACGGCCATTTTTGTTTGCCGAGGAGGAAGCACCCTTGTTTTCCCTCCCTGCCTTTGCTTGTTTGTTTTCGCGGAAAACTTTCATGAGTTCTCCGCTAAGCTTGGTTAATAGGTCGGCCATCTCTTGCCGACCTATCCCGGCTATCGGAGCATCGGGCTTCTCCTGTGTGTCCGGCGGTGTAGCGGCCGTTGCCACTACCTTTACATGAGAAGACGTCCCTGCCTTCTCGTTCTGCGGTTTGTATGCCGTTTCTGGCATTACCGCTTTGGATGGGGGAATTGGCGTCCTATCGCCCTTTTCCCTGTCCAGGATATATTCTGCCTTTACGCATTGATCCGCTAGATCGTCTGGCGTGTTACAGATCTCTATCCGGATAATCCTTTTAATTTCCGGGAGAAGATTCATGTAAATCTTCTCGATTTCCTGGAGCCTAGTCATCCTCGGGGATATCTCACATAACATGCTCTCCATGCATGTTATGTAATGGCTGCTCGATTCCCCGATTTGTTGATAACGACGCCTAATGTCGTCTCGTAGGCGCTCTTGCCTGTCGTGGGCGCAGCCCCATCTGCGCCGTGTGGTTCCCAGAAATCTGCCCATGTTCGCCAATCGCGGCTGTAGTTACTGTACCACATACTCGCTACGTCTTTGAGGATGCACGGGAGCGACGCCAGCATGTCGCTCTCGTTAAGTTTAGCCGCTCGGGCATTGTCCTCGAAACTCTTAAGGAAAGACTCTACGTCTTCTCCTTGTTTAGCCGAGAACGTGACGTTCCATCGGCTAACTATTCGGCTGGGGTCCTCGTGACCCCTGCCTGTGCGATTTAATTCGCTTGTGGAAGGACCAGTGGGCTCTCTTGTCCTTCCGTTCGTGAAATCAGTCCACGTTCTGATTTCACTTGGCGGGATTCGCCGTTGCGCGTTCTGGATGGTGTTCGCACCATTCAGTGTTTCGTTGATTCCAGGCTCGTCTATCGTGTACGTCTCCTGGAATCCAACGCGCGGTGTCGATTGCGAC
The DNA here is from genome assembly GCA_018906775.1 of Sycophila sp. Sp_5. Lineage (NCBI taxonomy): Eukaryota > Metazoa > Arthropoda > Insecta > Hymenoptera > Eurytomidae > Sycophila > Sycophila sp. Sp_5. The sequence continues at coordinate 45,689 of JACCID010000366.1, forward strand.
GGATTTGTCCGCTCCGTTCGCGTCTCGATCTGTCGGCCGTCGATTCGTGTACTTGACATCGGCGGCCGTTGCTGGTCTCTCTCGCGAGCCAGCTGATCGATTCTCAGCGTGAGAGCCGTCAATGCCCTCGCCTGGTTGACACTTGTGTTTAACAAGTTGTCATATTTTCGTTCGATTGCTCGAACGGCTTGTTGGATCTCTCGTAACAGAGATTCCACCCTCGACGTTTGACCTTGTGACGACTGACTGTCGTCGTCGGTGCCGCTATCTTGGTCTTTTTCGAGTTCTGACCTCGATGGCGGTGTGCGACTTGGCTCTACGTTGCCCAGTCCTTTGTCGCCTTCAGAATGGCAAACGATGCTGTTCTGATAGATCGAGAGAGGGTGAGGTCGGCCCTTCTCGTAATTCTCGTCCTGAATTGTGGTGGATGTCCTGTCCATACACATCTCTTCGATGAAGGACTTCCTCAACGATTCACGGACTGTGCGTAACTCCTCCTCGTTTGAGGAGTCACACGCCTGAAAATCGGCTGCAGTGTAATTACCTTGCAGCCAATTATACAGACGGTGACGCTGCACAAAGCAGTCGCCGTCTGTTCTTAGTCCGAGTTGCTGGATTGTCTCTTCCAGTTCCTCGACCGCGATCGCCAGCAGCCACTGCTGGACGTCCTTTTCCGTTGGTTCTGCCTTGTACTCCATCTTCGCCTGATTGAGTACAGGCCTGCCCTCTAACCCAAAAACACGGAAAAATTTATGGGACGGACCTTTCGGTTGGCGACGCAACTACCCCTGACGTGTAGTGTGAGATTCTCTCGGAAACACGTCTTAGAGAATTTCTACACGACTGCCTACCGTTTGTAGCACAGTCGCGTTTGAACTGCGTGAAAAAAACTATTTATTTGACGCGTCTCTATCTGAAATTCTCGCTGACAAATTCAGCGAGAAAACGAATTTTCCTCGAAAACTTTCGATTTTCGAGGTCAATTTGAATGGAAAAAATTCTCACTAGAATTTTCTCCCAGACGTGTTTCTGATGTTAGTAAATTACAATCGGTTGTAAATTACATGTGTTCGCTAGCTAGCCAACACGAGAGGTTCCCAGTCGAAAGCGCGAATTCTCTTTTTGTCTTTGCTAGGTTTTGTGAAATTTCGAGTTTTCACTCAACAGCTGACCGATACAGAAGCAGGTCACGGCTGCGACTGTGTGCTGTTGAATGATTTCTGAACACCTCGTGTGTTCAGTGATTAAAAGCTTATTGAATGGAAGCAGGGCACGGCTGCGACCGTTCGCTTATTTAATCAGAATTTGGAACTCTTCGTGAGTTCCAATCTCGCAAAACCTCCGAACAGGAGCAGGGCACGGCTGCAACTGTTCGCCTTGTGAAGACTACTCCAGAAATTTTGAACAGTAGAAAAAAAAAAATTTTGACAGGAGCAGGTTACGGCTGCAACTGTCTGTTCGAATTAAATCTCCGAACACCAATGAAAATTGAAAAAAGTTTATTTTCCGTTCAATCCGCTCGCAAAGACAAAAGAAATCGCCTTTTCGGACGTTCCTTCCGCTTGAAGAAACGTTCGCCGCCACGCGAGATTCTCTCTCTCCACCTAAATTGCTAATGGAAAAATCCCCTAATTTTTCCCCCTTCGATTTCTCAAAGAAAATTCTATTTTTATCCCTCTTCACGAACGCACGCTAACTCTAGAATCTAATTCGAATTTGAATTTCGCAGCTTTTTCACACCCTGTGAAAAAGGCCCGCCGCCGCCTAGCGGCCGATTCGCGAAGCTTCTCCTGCTTCTAGATTACCGACCCGGTCGGTAACCCAATCTGTAAATTCAAAATTTTGCGTTCACGAAAAAACTAAAATTCGTCGCGTCGTGGTCCTGTCCTCCGCTGCACACGTTGAAGGGCGCCAGTTGTAACGGGGCTGTTCTTGACCGATTATCTCGCGGAGGAGACCTTCCTCCACAAGATTGGTGCAATGGGGCACGCACGAGTGCCCCGTGAGGTCCTTACCTCGGGGTGCGCGCGAGCACCCGACAGCGAATACACGTCACCGCGGCCCGTATACAACGTGAGAGTACGCCTGTACTCTCACTTCTTGTACTCGCGTGCTGTTGCACGAACGCGCTCCTCGCGTTCGTGTGGCTGTCGTCCTCCTTGACGACAGCTGATGCCGGCCGCTCAGCTCTGCGATAGAGTGGTGGTATCCGGGAGATTTAAGGACGAGGAGGGTTTGTCGAGTAGCCCCGCAGACTACTCGAAAGAATAACGCGGTCGAGTAAAATTGCAAGTCGGAGGCCTTTATTGCCTCCGTAAGAGAAATTACAATAGACGCGTTTCGAATGGTTAGTAGCTGTCGGGCATGCGAGCCGACTGCTCCGAACACGCCCGAGTGTTGCCGAGAGGAGCCGCGCGCGAACGCAAGCACGCGCGCTCCTACGAATTCTCGGCCGCGCCGAGAATTCACCGGCCGATCGCGCGGTCCGCGATCGGTGATGTTTACGCGGAGCACGGCCCTGCTCCACGTAAACAAACGTCGCGTTCGAGAGCAGGCCGCCTACCTGCTCTACGTGTACGCACACGTACACGCACACACGAAGGAACGGGTCGCTTACCCGTTCCGCGCGACGTCTCACGAACCCGACCTCGAGCACGTGCTCGAGGTACCGACGTTGTACTGCGCGGCGGCTCGTCTGCGAGAGCCGCCACTCCCACCGCACGAGAGTCCGCGACCGCAAACTAGGGAGAGAGAGAAAGGCGATAAACCGGGGATATGTTCCCCGCGTCCGCTGAACAATATTCGACACCAGGGAGTCGAGGCGCTCCTCGACTCCTCGCCGGTACACGCCCGCACTCGCTTATAATGACGGGCGGTACTTACAATGGTCGCAGCCTTGGCTCGTCCTCGGCTGCTTCCTCGTACACTCGTTCCTGGCTCGCTTCCTCGCCTGTCGCTCGTCCACCGGGTTCACTCCGCTCGCGCACGCGTCCGTCGTCGCCGATGGCTCGAGAGAATCCCCCCAGATTCCCAAAATGGCCGCCGCTCCCGCGCGCCACGGCCTAACACTACCTCGCGCCGCGAAGGCTCGCGACGGCGCGCAGGTACCCGATAGTCATCGCGTCACAATATTAAAAAATAGCCTCAGTTAATTGAATAAAAAATTAATAATTATAATTTTTTTTAGTTTAACATTAAATAATTTATAAAAACTCGCCCTATCGTAGATTTCATTGGCCTAACGTCATTGTCTATTTCATCCTCATCCACAGAATTCACCTCATTTTCGATTTCCAGAGGGTCAATTGTTTGAATGACCTGACTGACGATCACTTCTCTGCTTCTTTGGGATAGATCTAAATTTACATCGACGTCGCTTGAAGGTGATTGGAATTCTGCTTCACTTTGATCTTCGGAATGCATGATTGCACGATCATAGACATTTAGTGGAATAATTATTCGTCGTTTGGGCTGAATTTCAAAATCTGGGGTAAAAGTTTCGTTCCTGAAAAAATATTATTATATAAGAAAAAAAAAAATTAGTTTTAATTTTGTACGTAAAAAAATAAAATTTATTTTTGAAATACTTACTCCTGAATTTAAAGAAAATAAATCATATCATTTTCATTTTTCTCCCTAATATCTTTAAAATTTGAGATTCTAGTATGATTCAGTATGACGCACATTTGCATTGAACACTTTTTGTCTCTTAAAATTTTCCTTATTCGATCTAATATCCTCCTAGTAAAAGGACCATCTTTTGTTTGAGGATTCTCAAAAATGTTTTTTCCTACAGTTTTGTTTAATATGTATTTATTTATCATGGGCATTCACTTCATAAATTTCTTTTTGTCGAATTCTATTATACAATGGGGCAATTTTTTCGTCTTCTTGACTATAACAAAAAAGGTTATAAAAATTTATTAAATATTTAAAAATTTTAAGTTAATTATAAAAATTATTAATGCAACGTTAAAACTGTTTTTAAAAAAATTATGGCAGCTATATAACACATAGGACACTTTCAGACCAAAAACGTAAATATATTAACTTTTTGCCTGGACATCTTAAAAAGTGTAATAGATTATCATTACACTAGCCTATATCACTTACGAAATGTTGCCGGCGATCTCGAACAACGGCTGGACCGATATAAGACATGTAGTCTAAAAGTGAACATACAGGGTGGGCCATTTTAATCAAACCAGTCTAATAACTCCTAAATGAAGCCATGAACCAAAAAAGTTGTCCAGGATCAAGGGGGACATCTTTTTGTGCCATTAGTTTTGACCTTGATCTCAAATTTCAAGGTCATTTGGAGGTAATTTTTTTTTTAAATAGAAACACCTAATTTCGATAGAAGATTTGGAAAGAACAGGAAATTTTACATACGAAACGGTATATCAAAATTTTTTTCATGACCTTCACAAGGTTATTTCAAGGTATGATGATCATGATGACCCATGATATGACCCAGGATGACCCATGATATGATCCATGATATTCAAACCTAATAAAAAAAATTTTAATAATTTTATTTGCCAAAGTGCATCATTTCCAATTTAAATGTTTTTTTTAAGTTTAATTTTTTTATTCTCATATGAATTGTAACGATTGTTTATGCTGTCTTCAATTTAAATCACAATGTCTTGACGTAAAAAAAAATTACAAATTTGTTTTAAAAATTATACAGTTTGAAATTTCCTCCTTTTTTTGTTGTCACTTTCTTATTTTAGTTTACTTTCAATTTCAATAAAAAGTGAATGTAAATAAAATAGTTTTTCTTATTATAAATAAAATTTTCAACATGGGCGATTATCAATCCAATGAAATTGTTGATATGATAATGATCTTAGGCGAAACCCAGAACAATGCCAGAGCCGCGGTGCGACTTTACGCTGAACGCTTTCCTCTAAGAAGGCGTCCTACTCACGACACATTACTCAGATTAGTTCAAAGAGCTCGTGATGGACATTTTCGTCGTCAACGTAGACACCACGAATACAACGAAAATGATCCTAATGTTATAACCGTCTGAGTAGCTGTTCATCTCAATCCACAAATTAGTAGTCGACAAATTGAAAGAGAAATAGGTATACCACGAAGAATAGCATTGAGAATTCTCAATAATCTCCACTATCACGATTACCACATAAGATTAGTTCATGAGCTGAGGCCATGCCATTTTCTAATGCGTATTAACTTTTGCCAGTGGGTTTTAGTAGTTTTACAAAATGATCCAGATTTTTTCAGATTTGTTATGTTTTCTGATGAGGCTTTATTTCGCAGTGATGATCAATTAAATAGGCACAATAGTCACTACTGGTCACCTGTATCCCCACTGGTACAGGGCTATTGACCATCAAAACCGATGGAGTTTAATGGTGTGGTGTGGGATCATTAGTGGTTACCTGATTAGGCCGCATTTTTTCGATCAAAATGTTAACCAGCGTACAATTTTGAATGAAAATTATAATGGAAGATGGATTGGTCGCGGAGGTCCAATTAACTGCATTTTCAAAGGAGGTTAAATCTTTGTCTTCAAGCTAATGGAAGAAATTTTGAGCATTTATTGTAAAACAATAAAGTGAGAAGCAAGGGGACTCACGTTAAAAAAGCATCCCAGCGAGAGGCAATGGGACTCACGTTAAAAAAGCACCCGAAAGGGAACATAATCCTAATACGTCCACGTCGTTGTTCCTGGGTAGCGCTGAAATTAGGAAATTCTTTTGTTTTCAAGGTCAATATTTTCATGGTCATTGTCACATTGGGTTTAAATATTTTTCATAAAAGTACATTAACAACGATTATTCTATCAGATAATGCGATTAAATAGCAATTGCAGTATTTCTTAACATTTGACCATGAAATGACCTTGTGAAGATCATGAAAAAAATTTTGAAATACCGTTTCGGATGTAAAATTTCCTGTTCTTTCCAAATCTTCTATCGAAATTAGGGGTTTCTATTAAAAAAAAAAATTACCTTCAAATGACCTTGAAATTTGAGATCAAGGTCAAAACTAATGGTACAAAAAGATGTCCCCCTTGATTCTGGACAACTTTCATCCGAAGAAATTTTAGGTTTATGGCTTCATTTAGGAGTTATTAGACTGGTTTGATTAAAATGGCCCACCCTGTATATACACTTTTAGCCTGGACGTCGTATATTGCCAGCGCGAAGAGAATTCTACTATGATATATTTCTAAAGTACGGGTGCCGGCGCTCCCGAGTAGAAAATCGGCCCGTTTAAGATGTTTACGCTAAAAGTTAATATATTCTAACTTTTAGACTGTACGGCATGCAAAGTAACATGTTTTAGATTGAAAAGTAAGGTTATCTGTTAAACTATAAAATAAAAATATATCTGTGTACTCACTATTTATGCAAAAAGTATGTTTTTATGAAACTATTTGAATATACCCATGGCTTCAGTCCCTTTGTACACGAATTCTTAAACAAACTATGGAACTGCCGCATTTTTAGCCTTAGTAACTTTGGATGAACTCTGATACATTGACACAAGGGCTTGGCATACCATCGGTTAATGGTATCCAAGTCGCTTACGTCCACCGTATCTCCAATTGGTATTCTGTATTTCTCGCCAAAAACGAATTTATACGCATTAACGACACGAAAGGTCGTAAGCGGTTGAGACCTCAAAAGTTTTCTGAACGACACGTTGACTCGTCGCGATGCTGAAACTAAAAGACTTTAAAACACCTTGAACTACACTCTTTGTCGTCTAGTTTTGTTAACATTACTTTCCAGATAAGGTCATTTCATTAGAAATGCTTGCGTGACGCGTCACAGGTCATACTTTTAAATTTTCTTTCAATTAAAACAAAACAATTATCTTAAAAAATGTGTCATTAATATAAATGTCTATGTTAAAAAAAGCGGCAAGGGGGTGAGGGAGTTAATTTATATTATTTATATTTATAATTTGAAAATATTTTGAATGGATTTACGTATATGTAAGTTTGACGACTGATCAAACTTAGCCATCTACGTGTAGATGGCTGAGTTGGTGCCCGTTACAAGCGACTTGCCTCGAGGGGAGCCAGTCGCTGAGAAACTGTCCTCCGGTACAGTCGCACTCACCACAACATACTGTAGATGCCGACTATTTGTGTTGGTTCAGGTAAAACCTGAATATTAATTTTAAGTTGCACCATGTAATCATCATTACTATTATACAGGGTGTTCGAAATGTTCCGGACCCCCCACTTATAACATAAAGTAAGCATTTTGGAAAAAATGTTAAATACAAAAATTGTTAAGTTTTGAAGGTTGAACTAAATGATGACCTTGGATTGGTTATTGGTTATCATTTTCAAGGTCATTTAAAGGTCATCTTCAGTTTTTTAAATAGGGACCCCTATTTTTTATTTCAGATTCTGAAAGAGCACAAAATTTTACATCTGGATATGTACCCACGTTATGGCTCAAAATGACCTACAGAGGTCATTTAGTGGTTAAATGATTATTTAGTAGCAGAAAGCCAAGAAATCCCGATTATTAAGAACTTTGAGCGTATCTGACCAATACTAAAGTAATTTGATTTTGCAAGACAAACTTTATGGTGGCGTTAAATTGACATTGCCCTTGATTTTCAAGGTCATTTGAAGGTTAACTTTAGTTTTCCAAATTAAGCCTCCTAGTTGTAATTCTCCATTTTGCACCAGCGCTAAATTCTGCATTAGGATTGTAGAAGGTGTAATTGACACTGGCGTAAAATAAGCCTTAGGCCAGACAACCACATAACTCGGGCGAGAAAATGATAAATAAAAAAATGTCTAATCAAAATAAGCCTTAGGCCCAACAACTACATACCTCGGGGGGGAAAATGATAAATAAAAAAATGTCTAATCAAAATAAGCCTTAGGCCCAATAACTACATACCTCGGGGGAGAAAATGATAAATAAAAAAATGTCTAATCAAAATAAGCCTTAGGCCCAACAACTACATACCTCGGAGGGGAAAATGATAAATAAAAAAATGTCTAATCAAAATAAGCCTTAGGCCAGACAACCACATAACTCGGGCGAGAAAATGATAAATAAAAAAATGTCTAATCAAAATAAGCCTTAGGCCCAACAACTACATACCTCGGGGGGGAAAATGATAAATAAAAAAATGTCTAATCAAAATAAGCCTTAGGCCCAATAACTACATACCTCGGGGGAGAAAATGATAAATAAAAAAATGTCTAATCAAAATAAGCCTTAGGCCCAACAACTACATACCTCGGGGGGGAAAATGATAAATAAAAAAATGTCTAATCAAAATAAGCCTTAGGCCCAACAACTACATACCTCGGGGGAGAAAATGATAAATAAAAAAATGTCTAATCAAAATGAGCCTTATTGCTCAGGCACGGGAGGTACAACTAATTAAGGTAACATCATGGGTGATCCAGCCAACTAAGGCAAGACCATCGGCGGCCAGCCTACTAAGACAAGAACACTAGCGGCCCAGTCAGCTAAGGCAGGACTATCGGCGGCCCAGCTAACTAAATCAAGACAGTGGACTATTCGCCCAAACTGAATTTTTTTAAAATGTCGTTGACAGGAACTTTTTACAACAACTGTTCAAATTGTTGCCCATTAACAGTTTGGCAATGTGCTAACCGATTGTAAAAGGCTGCAACAACATTTCGCAAGATTTGCTGAGGTATCAAGTCTATTTCATCAGTGATTCTTTGGCGTAATTCATCCAAGTCACGTGGTTTTATAACATAAACTTTATCCTTAAAGTATCCCTAAAGGAAGTAATCAGGAGGCGTTAGGTCTGGGGACCGAGGTGGCCATTCAATTGTACCTCTCCGCCCAATCCATCTATCATGAAATATTGCATCTAAATATCGGCGAACATGAATACCGTAGTGTGCAGGAGCACCATCCTGTTGGAAGTAAATTTCGTCCAGATTTCCACCCGTTAAATTCCGTATAGCAGGTATAATTTGGTCTCGAAGCATGTTTTCATACATTGCAGCATTTAAATTACCTTCAATAAAAAAAGGGCCAAGTACTCTGCCATTAAATATGCCAGCCCAAACATTTACTTTTTCAGGATGTTGCGTGTGGTCCGCTCTCATCCAATGTGGATTGATGTTACTCCAGTATCGACAATTATGTCTGTTCACTGTTCCGCTTAACTCAAACGTGGCTTCATCAGAGAAAACAATGTTATTGAGGAGCAAAGGATCATCAGATATCATTTGCATCATTACATCACAAAACTCTACCCTTCTATCAAAATCATCTTCAGATAATTCCTGTACCAACTTTAATTTGAAAGGATGCCATTTGTTGAGTTTCAAAATTTTGTGCACAGATGCAGCTCCCATTTCATGCTGTTGTGCACAACGTCTGATGCTGCAATGGGGGTCCTCAATAAATGATTGTAATACGTCTAAGCTCTTTTCATCATTAGACGATGATTTGGATCTACCTGATTTAGGACGATCTTTAATACCACCTGTCTCTTCAAAACGTCTAATTGTACGAATTACGGTACTTTTTGAAATAGGGTTGTTTTCTTCAACTCTGAATGTTTCATTGAATAAACGCTGTACCTGTTTGTAACCTCTCTCTTGATCACCCCACCCTCGCATCATCAACAAAGATATTCTTTCTCGTTCAGTAAGATGTGCCATTTTTCACTACGATTAAAAGTACAATTATTGAAAATTAATACAATTATCTGAATTTCGAAGTAAGAGAACTTCACTTAACTCTTGAAAACAGAAAAGTAAATAGGAGTAAACAATTGTTAATTAACAATTATAAATGAACTGATTCCTAAAAAGAATAGTGAGCAAAATCTTCTAAGGTACAAGTAACGATCCTGAAAATGCTATGAATCATGCGTAGAAACTCGTAACCCTTGCAAAAAATTATTGCAATAAAAACTGTTCATGTAAAACGGTTAGATTATTTTGCTTTTGAAATTAATAACCCCCAAGTGTCCTATGTAGATCATTTCGAGCCATGACGTGGATATTGTACATATCTCCAGACCTAAAATTTAATGCTCCTCCAGAATCCGGAATACAAAATGAGTCCCTTTTTAATAAGCTGAAGATAACTTTCAAATGACCTTAAAAATGAAGGCCAATTTTAAAGTGACCATAAAGTTCGTCCTAGAAAATCAAATTATGTACTTTAGTATTAAAGTACGAAATTTTTTTTTCTTTTCGTCAAATACACCCAAAGTTCTTAATAATCGGGATTTCTTGGCTTTCTGCTACTAAATAATCATTTAACCACTAAATGACCTCTGTAGGTCATTTTGAGCCATAACGTGGGTACATATCCAGATGTAAAATTTTGTGCTCTTTCAGAATCTGAAATAAAAAATAGGGGTCCCTATTTAAAAAACTGAAGATGACCTTTAAATGACCTTGAAAATGATAACCAATAACAAATCCAAGGTCATCATTTAGTTCAACCTTCAAAACTTAACACGAGAAGTCCCGCGGACTACTCGAAAGAATAACGCGAATGAGTAAAAATGCAAGTCGGAGACCTTTATTGCCTCCGTGAATGAAATTTACAGTAACCGCGTCCCGAAGAGGTTAGTAGATGTCGGGCGCGCGGGCCGACTGTCCCGAGCGCGCCCGAGTATCGCCGAACGGAGCCGCGCGCGAACGCAAGCGCGCGCGCTTCTACGAATTCTCGGCCGCGCCGAGAAACTGTTGGCCGATCGCGCGGTCCGCGATCGGTGGTGTTTACGCGGAGCACGACCTTGCTTCACGTAAACAAACGTTTGCGTCCGAGAGCAGGCCGTTTGCCTGCCCTACGCGGACACACACGTACGCACGCACACGAAGGAACGGGTCGCCCACCCGTTCCGCGCACTGTACAACTAATTCGGCCTCGAGTCCGTGCTCGAGGTCTCGATGCCGGATTTACGCGGCAGCTTGTCCACGTGAGCCGCGTCTCTTGCCGCACGAGAGTTCGCGATCGCGAGCTACGGAGAGAGAGAGAGACGACGAACGATTATCGCCGCTAGAAAGTCGAGGCGCTCCTCGACTCTTCGCCGGTATGCGCCCGCACTCGCTAATAAAGTCGGGCGATACTTACAATGAGACCCTCGACTGCAGGACGCCGCTGCCTGCAGGTTCGCCTTCCTCGTAGCTTCCTTCTCTCTCCCAGTCGCACCTGGGGTCACGCGTCCGTCGTCGCCGACGGATCGAGAGGATCTCTTGAGCTTGTAACATGGCCGCCGCTTCCGCGCGCCACCGCCTAGCCTTACCTCGCGTCGCAAAGGCTCGCGACGACGCGCAGGTACACGGTAGTACCACGCGTCACATGATTTAAAAATCATAGTATATTTATAAATTTAAAATTCTAATTGACTTCGTTTGGAATTAAATAAAAACTTAGATGACGGCTTTCATTCTCCTTCTTCCACAGAAGCGTCTGTGTGTCGAGCGTGACGTCAGGTCTTTACTCTTAATCATAAAAAATCCAATCAAATCCCATTTATTTAAATTTATTTATGAATATTATTTTATTTTAACAGTATTTATAATCTTGATTTAATGCTTTTATTTTCAAAAAAGTCTCATAAAATAATTTATAATAAAAAGAAATTTCACGTATTAATTCACATTCGAAAATTCACAAACGAATTGGACACAGTTACATTTACAAAACTTTGACATTAAACAAAAATACTAAATTCAATTATTTGAGTGTATAAATCTCAATAAGTTTAAATCTCATTAAGTTTAAATCTCATTACAGATATATCAAGTCCCCAAGAAATTATAATCATTACAAATTTTACTGGGGAAATGATAATTATTACAGAAACTGGGTGTGCAAAGTAAATTTGCCTTGATCGTACCAGTAATTGCTTAATACGAGCAGTTAAATTACAAATATACTTGAGTCGAATACTCAAATTCTGAATTTACATTGTAATATAGTATTTCAAGTCCCCTACTATTTGCTGGCGGACCAACGTGATTTTGTTTTAATTTCACTAACCATGGTAAACTGTCGCGTCCTAATCCAACTCAAATCTCTACTGACACGTAAATCCACCCAACCCTCATCACAAGTAGACTTGCAATACTGGAAATAAAAAGGGCTTCTGGTGCCTATGCACCACCTTGTTGGACCTTGTCCAGTTGGCTCAGAACCTCAAGGGAGATTGTTGACGCGCCAAGGTCGGGGATGGTCTCGACGATCGGGACAAATTCCCCGGTGCTTTATTTGATTCTCTGGATCGCTTGGGATTAACCGCCGTCTTAGTATCGCTGAAAAACGCTCCATCAAACACAAATATTCAAGGGGAAAATATGTCAGAAACACTCAAAATTTACGCAAATGATTCAATTTAACGTCACTATATTCTCCAATAGTTGTTTTTTTATACTTGTCTGTGTACTGTAACTTGCGTCGCATTCGTGGTCGCGGTGTGTGTCGCACCCTGACTAATAACCTAGGAACCACTGCGCACACTGTGCTCACCCAGAACCGGTGATTATTTACTTCTTTATCTTTCCTTTGCGTTTCCTTTGCTGCTTCACTCCTACGCATCCCACTATGCATCTACCTAACAGTACTACGACTACTCTGAGCTACTCCAGCAACTCAAAGCCTACGTAAACTCCCGATAAAAATCGACTTTTCAATGGAAAACGTGGCTTCAGTACGAGTACTTGATTCAGAATGGCGATGCAAAAGGTTTTTCCACGTCGCGATCCGTCAACCCTAACCGACTCGGCTATCGCTATCCCGCTCCAGCTTATTGTCCTCTATTAGAAAACGATCGGTGGCAGGGCGGCTCGAAGACTTCCCTTCCTCTATCTATCTTAGTAATTTATTAATTTTCATTTCGTCTCTAAAGCTCTCTTACAACTTGGTGGGACAGATATACAAGAATCGTATTCCTTCGGGTAATCCTTCTTACTGCTCCTCAAAGCGTTTATCTTCTCACATTTACATTTCTTTCTTGAGTTTCCAATTCCACACGAATAGCACTCGAATTACTTTTCAATTACATATTTACTCCAAAATGTACAACACTTGACTCGTTAGCCTCTTGTACTCGGGGCAGCCTAGTAGTAGCCCTGGCGTGGGATCCCAGTGGCGATTACCAACAAATCCTCCTTGGAGTATAGACAAGACACTCGCATAATCCACTGAGCAATGTACGAGCCCTTGGTTGAGCACTGAACCGCTACCAGTGCTTGCATTCATAAATTCTGAGCTCGAAACACTGAAAATGGTGCGAAGGGACTCTTAGGTGTCCTTCGAGACACCTGAAAACAAAAAAAAAAATACTACATCGTACATTTGCTTGATTTGAAGGACTTAACCTTACATTCACACACACATATATGTATATATACACTAGGGGTGGTAGCCCCCTACTTGCTCCGCTCGTCCACCCCCCATTTTGCGATACAGACGAAATCTAGAAAATAATTTTTGCATTTTTCACCTTTCTTTTTACCTGTATACGATACGAAACTTCATTTACCCATTTGCTTTAGCGATATAATTGAAAATTTTTTCATTATTATCGTTTTCTGCTATGGTAATAATGCAATATACCGTAGACTGTATGGGTATACGATTAAGAAATTTATTGTAAATTTTTTATCCACATTTTTTGGAGCTAAAATTACATTTTCATAAAAATTGAGGAGGTGCTAAGGAGGGGTTCAATAATGAGGAGGTGACTGTTTACAATAACCGTTTAATTTTTGAGGATATTCAGTGTGATTTTCTCTCATCCAATGAGGATTTGTGTTGGACGAATATCTTGTACCACGACGGAGAAGGAGTGTCTGGCTTTAATCTAGTCAAATAGGAATCTGCGGCCATACCTGGTGGGTTACGCGTACTCCATTACTAGATTTATTACACCCTGATCCTTACGCGCCGACCGCAAGATTCCTAATTATCTCTGCGACTATACCTGGTAACTCAGGTAAGTAGGGGGGGAAGGTTTTTCCAGACACCTGTCGGCGTAACCGTCTGGCTCGTTATCAGTGCTCGGGGAAAGATTATTACCGCGGGTTCGGTCGGCAGACGCGTGTAGTTGCGATTAACCAAATAATCTTCTATTGCGCTAGTTTAAAGTTTTTTGTGTAGCAAAAAAAATTATTCGTCGCCGTCTGCGATTGCGCAATATACTTGCGTGATGTAAGCAGGTGGGCGGCAAGTTTCTATCCCGATCACTTTTGGAGAAATATCGAAAACATGACAGACGAAGAGCTTGTCCTTGAGCTGACTTCTATGGTGGAGTAGAGCTCTTACGCGGAAATCGCGCACCTCTACGATATCCCAAATATATAAAAAAGATATTTAAACCCATCTGTAAGTATTTTTAATTTTTTGTTTTCTATTAAATTTTTATTTTCTTTTTAGCGGAAGAGTGTCTCAGTGGCTAGAGTGCCAGGACGACCCCGCAGCGACAATAGAGTACCGGCGTCAATTCTGGTATACGACAAAGATCGTATAATACATGCAGAGATATCGCTATATGAACGAGTAAAAGAGGCTCAGATCGCTTCAAAAACAAGTAGAAAACAAAAACAAGGCCAGGACGATAACCTGGAAGGCCAATTGTATGGTGCAAGCATTGCTGATGAAAGGTATTAAATTATTCATCATTTTCTACTGCTCAAAACTTAAACTTCGTTTATATCTCAAAACTGTTTTTTAAGTTGTCCGGACAAATATCTCAGACAATTTTCAACCGATTTACTTGAATTTTTAACATATCTTGAAAAAAAAAAGATATATCAAAAATATTGTTTATAGAAGTACGTAGGATTTTTTTACTAAATTACTTAATTCGTTTGTTATTAACAATTATCTGATGATTTTTCAAACAAATTTTTCCGTTTTCACTTTAGCAGTGCGCCACTGAGACCAAAAATTAATATATCGGAAAAAACCTACGTACTTCTTTAGCAGTCAGTGTATAAAAATAAATTGGGTAATTGAAATTTAAAAATTACAGTAGTGCGGGGTTATCCTTAAAAAAATCAAAAAATAAAGGATGGCCCCGCATCAATATGGAAGTTATCATACATGTTTTCCGTGTATTTTTTTACGCAGAATCCAGTGGATTGAACAGACTTACTGTAGGTATCTTCTGCAAAGAGTTACAGCAAAAAAAACGTGAAAAAACACGGTTTTTTAAATTTTTAGCAGGGAACCCGCTCGATATCCGGATTTTAAATCATACCGTCTTATTTCTCGTAAAAAAATACGTTATTTAAAAAAAAAATTTACTGCAGGTCCCAAAGGAAGGGGAGATAATACAGGTTGAATAATTTCCAAATTTTTTTAAGGAGGGCGTACTCAATATTATGACTTGGAAAAATTCAGGTAAGTTTGTCTTATTATGAAGTATACTTGTGAATTTTTTCAGATTCTGAGAGCTTATACACGAGGAGAAAAAAAATATTTACAAAAAAAATCGTTTTTGGCTATATAGAAACTTAGGCGGGGTCTAGGAAGCTCTGGTTAGCGGCAAACGTATTCTTTTTACATCTATAATATGCCTATAAACTTAGTTTCCCGATCCCGGGAGGGGGGCAATTCGACTATACTAACGGGGGGTACCCTTTATAGACAGTTTCAATACGCCGGAAGATGAAAATTATATTGCCATTTTACCGGATGCTCGTTATTATGCTCCCGATTGTATGAGCGTAGCAGAGTGAGAACTGTTTATGAACTGGTGATAGCTCAAAATACCATTTTTGACTTTTCGAAAGAATTGGTTGAATATTACATTCAAGATGTGTCGATTTTAAGGCAAGCTTGCCTTAAATTTCGAGATATCGTTTTAAAAGCAGGCAGAGTTGACCCGTTCGTCGAGTCTGTAACCATTGCCAGTACCTGTTCTATCGTTTTTTGGAAAAATTTTCTAAAAGAAAATACTATAAGGATTGTACCCACTCGCAAAAGGCTATAGAGTGTCTGCTCTGGGAGGAGAGGAAAGCAGGTCGAGAAATAGTACACGCGGCGCGTGGCCGAGAGTATACACTACTCGCGCTTTTCGATGATTATCTTACGGCAGGTCGGGGGAAAAAAGGACTGTTTATGAAGTTCACGGGTTCGAAAATAATAGAGACGAGACACGCGTAGACGGTACAAGTTTTAATGCCCGCTATGAAAACACATTAGCGATGAATTTTATCAAAAATCATCCGTTGAATCGAACGTTAAAAGCTACGACAAAAAAGAAAATTATCTACGCGAGTACTTTGAAAAAGAAGGCATTGTACTTGCGTGGGAAAAAATAGCAATAAACGCTGGTGACACAATTAATTATCAATTGTATTTAACAATTGATAAACAATTGTTAAATATTTTGATCAGGAATCGGCAAAATTGTAATTAAAAATTACGATTACTTTATTACATTTGTAATGTGTAATGGCCGAAAAAAAATTAATATTACATTTGTAATGCATTAACGGTTAGTTATTATTAAATAAATAATTAGACAGACAGACAGACAGACAGACAGTCAGATAGATAGACAGATAGACAGATAGATAGATAAACAGATAAATAAATAAATAGATGAATAAATAAATAAATAAATAAATATATTGCTGATGGGTAGATGGTGAGTGGATAGATTGATGGATGGATGTGTTATAGGGTCATTACCCATTACAAAAGTGATGAGAAATTTCGAGATGACGATTACTGCATTACAAATGTAATATTAATTTTAGTCAAAAATATTAACAAAGTAATGATTAATCCCGATCCCTGATTTTGACAGACGTCGATAAAGAGGTGTATAATCTTGTTACTGCTGACGAAGATACAATGTTCGTTGCTTGGAAATTTTAAAAAGAATCCGGCTCCAGTTCGCCTTCGACTGGTGTTACGATTGCGGCGTACACTACGGCTCAAGCGCGTTTGAAATTTCACGGATATTTGCAGCAACTCCGAGATCGCGTTTCATATTACGATACCGATTCGGTGATATACGTGTCCAAAATAAACGATTACGATCCCCCCACGGAGCCTTTTTTTAAGTGAATTGACGAACGAGCTCGAATGCTACGGTCAAGGCGGCTACACTGAAAGATTCGTTTCGGGGGACCTAAATTTTATGACTACTGGGTGCGCTCGACCGACGGTACCGTTCATGATACATGTAAGATAAAAGGCATTCAATGCAATTTCAAAAATTCGTCAAACTAAATTTCGATTCTATCAAGCAATTAATAGCAAAATAAAACAACAACGAAAAAGCCGATATATAAGTTTCGAATTTAAATTTTTAAAGGACCGCGTTACACGATGTTTTTATCTGGGAGGAGGAAGAAACGTGCAAATTGTTTGAAAAAAATGTAGATTTATCGGTAAGTGTGAATGTTATCCGTTCGGTTATAAAAAGAAAATAATGTAATAATTTTCGCTCGATCTTTGCAAAAGAGAAAGAATCTGCCCGATCGCCCGTGCCCTGTACCCATCTGCGATTTTTATCCCGAATATAAAAAGTCGAATGTAGAATCACTTACTTTTTTTCTTAATGTTTTATAAATTAGATTAGATAAATTAATTTTATGCAATGCTACAATTTGATAACGCATAGCAAGAGATACATTTTTCACTTTGGCCATTGTCTATAATAAAGATTCGTACCGATCAACAGCGAAGAAACTAATGACTTATAAATGTGCAGTGTCAAACTGATTTCCTTACCAGACGAAATTTTTGAATGCTTTCAAAAGAATTCCATGTTTATCAACAATACGATATTAACTGATTTTTTATTGTTTTGAAGCTTTTGTGACAATCGATGCAGTATAACATTGTTGAAATTAAATTTAAATAGAACAATTTACAGTTATAAAAGATAAATAATTATTTTAATGTTAATATGTAATGAACAATAATTTTTTATTAATTTTATTTAAGAAAATAAAACATGCTTTTTAATTTGATTATATTGAAATTGACAAAATTTATAATTTAAGAGTAGATTCAATTTAAGAATAGTAGAATAATAATAATTTAAAAATACTGCATAACTTTAGACTTAATCCAACACTTTTAAATTCTTTGATATGCTAAAAAATGGAAAAATTTATTTTTTAATCGCATACATATGAAAAATCGACATTTTTATGAAAGTGTAATTTTAACTTCAAAATCGTATAACGATACAATCGTATACCGATACAGTCTATGAAATATTTAATCATTGACATAGCAGAAAACAATGATATTGAGCATTCAGTGCTTAATATAATAATGAAAATTTCAAATTAAAATAACAGTTATAAATTATATCGCAAAATCAATTGGGTAAATAAAGTTTCATATCGTATAGAGGTACAAAAAAATGAGAAAAATGCAACAATTATTTTCTAGATTTCGTCTGTATCGCAAAATGGGGGGTGGACGAGCGGAGCGAGTAGGGGGGTACCCCCCTAGTATATATATATATATGTGTATGTATATGTACTGAAATCTTTACCTTGAGGTATTTCCTGGCGGCGTTGCTTCCAAGAAAGAGAGAGAAAAAGTCTTTTATATCGGTTATTGGGAGCAACAGGTGTCCCTTAAAATGAAATTTTTATATAATAATTGGTTTCCGCTTTGACGTCGCTGCACCCTGGTCTCCGTTTTCTCCAAACAGGTACCCTGAACGCACGTGCAAATCGGGAGACAACGCAGAAACGAGAAAAACCAAACCGAGAAATAAGCGCGAAGTTAAAATAATACAGTTATTGAAAGACGGAACATCGACAGGCACCTCCGTACTTCTTGCTGTAATACAGAGGAGTCACGCTGCGTCGGGACGCAAGTACGTCCCTCAACGTACCTCCAGAGCTTTGTTTCTTTCGTCGCACCCATAGGAAAAATCCTAATCGCTGCGACGAAGTTTGCAGCCAGAAGTGTTGGCGCGGCACTTCCTTACCCCGCATTCTTTCACGCGCGGTGTGGAATTGGATATCTTTCTGGCCTTGAAGTTTCCTATATATTTCCAGCCAGAAAGATAATTCAAAACTGGTTTAAATAAAATAATTTTTCCTTAATTTTGAAAATTTTGATTTATGACAGTCGTGAAAATACCTGTGGACAAGCATGATTTGCATGATGACGGAGGCGCCGAGATAACGTGGAGACTCGCGAAATGGCGATGCACGTAGCGTGCGCCGATCGCTTTATATTGTGCGGGTGGAGGCGCGAGCCCTCCATATGGCCCTCCCTACAGTCGCGATCGGCGTCCTCGAGCGGTGATTTCTCTCGCGTCGCACGCGCGCCTCTCGCGCTGTCCCACTCTAACACGTGCCGCGCGCGGCGAGCGATACGTGCTCACCGCATCTTCGTTGGTCATCGGTCCGCTGCCTCCGGGGCCGCTGTCTAGGTCGTCGCGCCCTCTGGTGATCGGTTCACCCGCTGGTGCAGTGCGCAAGTGAGTTCGCGGGTCGTCGACGCTGTTCACCGGCGCTCCGAGTCTTCGTGGCCTTGTGCGTCGGTTGAGATTAGGACGCTGGACTGTCAGCTTACTCGTAGCATCGGTCGGACGTCTTCTTCGGTCGGACCATCGTACTCTGAACAGCGACGGCACCGGGAAGTCGCGTCCTGCTGGCGGCCAGTGGCAGCCGGTATCTACTAAAGATCCAAGATTATTACAGAAGGCATATCAAGACGCCACTGTAAAGGGACATGGCTACCTGCAGATTGACTGCAAACAAACTGCTCCCGATGAGTTTCGTTTTATCACTTGCATATTCCCCGACGAGTACGTGTACATACCAAAGTACACACTCAGTGCACATGTGCATGCTTTATAGTTACAGCATTTAAAAATGGCACACAAGGCCGATTCGAATTAGTTTTTCCTACCCTATGGCGGGGGGTGCATGTCGAAAAGTCCGTCCTCTCGGTAAAACGCAGAGTATTCCCTTCAACAAACAATACACGAGTAAATTGAACACGCTCAGACATTCTAATAAAGATCAACAACTCGTACTCTTGAAGGCAGCTGATCAAAAATTGATAAAATACATTTGCGAGTGCGCGTTAAACGCATTAGTAGCATCGCGAAAAAATTGTGAAAAAAAAATTAAAAAAACAAACATATCTTACGATAATTAGCAGCAAAATCTAAAAAAAGATCGTGGTAAAATAAACAACGTGAGAGTGAGAGACCTGCCGCCTCGCTCGGTCTATTCCCGATCAATTGTTTATTTATTCTAATTTGTACGAGCCCAGCGTAGTCGGTGAGAATTTCATTTTGGTAGCACAGTTGGAAAAAGGATTACTGCCGTAGTGGTAGAGGTAAGTAATGTAAGTAGAGTAAGTAGAGGTGTGTAATGTAACCTCTACTAAATATCCGATTTCAGATCGTGGACATTGATATAAGGGATCAGTTTGGCGAACGCATACCATTCGAGTTTGTGACGCTGACGATAGCGATTCATTCCAAAAGACGCTGTTGAATTACTGCGCTGTGGCTAAATCTTCTCACTTTACTTTGATGTTGTGGGCTAGTGACATCGCGGGTAGTATGGGCGCGCAGCCCGATTCCGAGGACAACAAGTCACTAAAAAAGCGTCCATTATTTTTGAAGGGCGGGAAAAACGTTGATTTGTTGGGTCATTTGCACTGCGATGTTTTTAATCAAGATCGTTTTTTACTCAACGGCGTGAAAGTGAGACTTCGCCTCGTTCGCTCGAAATATTCTTTCTGTTTGATGAATAATTCGTTGACGGACTATAAGATGCACATCACCGCTGCTACATTGCTCGTATGTCGCGTTAAAGTAAGCCCCGCAATTTTAATTGCTCACGCCAAGGCGCTCTCGACTACGCCGGCTAAATATCTGATAACGTGAGTGGAAATAATTTTTCTATGCATAGTGGAATCGTTGCGGATTCGCTCGAAAATGTTATTCTTGGTCAATTATCTAAACGCGTCATAATCGGATTCAACGACAATAAGGCTTTTAACGGTGACAAAAAACTAAACCCGTTTAATTTTCAATATTACGATATAAACTTTTTGTCTCTCTAGATAGACGGTACGCAGGTGCCAAGTAAACTACTGCAACCTAAATTTGACGCAGGTAGCCCTGTATATATAGAATGCTATCACATCCTTTACTCGAGTACAGGCATTTACTGTATGAACAAGGGAAACGATATAGATCGGGAAGAGTATCCCGACAGCTACTGTTTGTTCGCCTTCAATCTTACTATGAACTGCATACTGTACTCAGAATTTGACAACGTTCTCGAGATTGACGCCTTGCGACAAGTTATGGTGGATTTTAACACTTAAGGTTCTCTTGTACGGGAAGGCTCTTTGTCTAAGGCTCCCTCAGTAGGTGCTGCAATGAAAAGAAGGCGGGCAAGCGTGACGCGTAGCTACCAGGACTATAAAAAAAAGTTAACCGTTGTTAGTTTGAGTTCGCCGCTTGAAACGAGCAGTAGCCACAAGAGCGACGCAAAATTTAATCATGGAAAAAATGGGCTTCGTTATTGATGCTCAATTTATTCCAAAAGAAATCGCCGTAGTGGAATTGGCTCGTAATTCTTTGAGACATTGGATAATAAAATTCGACGAGTGTTATCATCACGGGATAGAGTGGTTCGACGGTGAATCTAATCTTGAGGACGTTTACACGGCGAGACTCATGCGCAACGCCCTGCGAAGACATCGAAAGCAAGAACTTTTTCAAGTGGTGCTAGCGAGGCAGATAATTAATTTGAAAGAGATAACTGTCCCAAATTTACCGAAAGCTAAAGAATCGTATTGCACCTATTACGGACAAAAGATAAAATTTGCCAGTTCTCTAGCCTATGTATTTAAGTTGCGCGAATGGCTCGTCGAATCATTGATGCACGGGACGTCCCCCTCGAGGGACGAAGTAGACGAATCGGAGAATAAAAAAGAGAAGAAGAAGGTGCCGTACGGTACAGTGCCGTAGATAACGTGTGCGACAATTTTAAAAAACTTGAGTGCGATGGTCGCAAGAACCGCAAGGCACCTTGTTCGCGACTTACGTCGTATCGCACTAATCGAATTAAAAGAAGACTTTTTATTTATTTGGAAAAGTAAGGTTTATTCGGCAACGTAGTTTCTTATTCAGTATTCAACAAGAGAGTGACACAAAAAGACAAATTCAAAATCAAACGATAATTACGTTGCCAAGCAACCTCGACAACCTGCCTTTTTTATATAATCTATAATAGAAAAACAAGCGTTAATCGCGATCGTTGAGAACTTTTTAACGAATAGAAATGACAGCTAGTCAAACAGTTGTTTCGAATACTGGCCTTACGTCAGCAATAGACCCAAGGTGTCTATGTGCTTCGTTACTCTCTTCTTCTATGGGTCGTCGTCGACCCGTGAAGAGAGGCCTTACAAATACATAATCTAAGCCACTGTGACTAAAGGGACGGAGTCGATACGCCAATCTCGCGAAGGGTAATTCACTCATTTTTGGGTTAGTCGTTTGCCCTCGTAACATTCTACAAATTATACATTTATTGACGATCTTTCTCAAGGACTGACGCAAACCAGTAATCCAATAGTACTGCCGTACTTCATTAAAAACTGTTTCGTGGTTTACGTGATAAAATTTTTCATTATAATGTTTAATTAAAAGTAGGGTAAACTCATTTTTCGCATCTAAGATCGCAAGCTCCGTTTAAAAATTTACTTTTGGAAACCGTCTGGTATGACTGCCAGTGCGTAAAATTGCTTTTTCGTCTATGAAAGGACATAAGGATAAAATTTAAATAATGCGTTAATTTCTTCACCGAAAGAGTTGGCTTGACTCATTTTTATACAAAGTTCTTCGGCCTTTTGAATTTGGTCTATCTTTGACGAATCGCGATGACAAAGTTATCAACGGCTTCATAAACTCGTTGAAAATTAAAAAACGCGAAGATTCTATAATACTTTTTGTAGCGCATTGAGAGAATACATAATGAAAAAATAGCTTAAATTGTGCGAGTAGTTAAAGTATAAAAAGTTCCAGCAATCAAAAGTGATAAATACAATTGTTATTATACCTATTATACTGGAAAGTGTATTTTTTTCAATTTAACCCAGGCTGCCCTCCTTAAGTTATCCGCAACATGCGTAATATACTATTAAAAATTATAAGGTAGATTTGCGATGCGGTATGTGTTTCTCGGCGCAGTTGGCAAAATGGAGTTAAAATCTTTGGTACATTGAGATACGCTTTTCTTCTTAGCAACACTTTATTTATTATTATGCAAAAACTAATTTCTAATCTTCATACGTATATCTTATACCACATTTTTGGAACTTACCTGTAATAGAACGAAGACGTTTTGTGTTATACAAAAGTGCAAGTTCTCCAAATGCAACCCCGGGGCCAAAATTTTGCTGGAATTGGTTTCCTTCGTAAATATTAAATTCACCTTCTGCCGACACATATAAATGAGAGCCTGTAAGTATTTCATAAATTGTCGTATGATACGATTATTATTAAATAAAACGTTTTGCTTTTAAATATATAAACGTCATTATATTTACCAATATCTCCTTCTCGAATCACAAGTGTATTTGGATAAACAGTTTTTGAATACATAGCTGACACAAGAGCATCTATATGAGATTTTTCAAGATTTCCCAAAAACTCGTTTTGTAATATTGCTTTTTTAATCTGATTTTTTGATCTATTTAGAAAAATATTCTTTTAATAAATCATTGTTGGAAAAGAAATATAATCTAAAGCCTAAACTACATTTTACATACTAATAACTCATAACAATAAATTCACAATATTCTCAAGGAATAAAACAATTACGACAAAATAAATATAAAGCAGACTCGCTATGCAGCTATTGACACGACGCCATGTAAGGATCCAGGATTCGAAACATTTTGCTCACTCTTCATTAGAGTTCAGAGAAACATTTTTTCTATTGCATGGGTTGTCAACTCTGCTTTAAATACTGTAACATCTGTGCATTGCCCGATCTTGGTGTGCTGTCATTGCGCACCGCTGTTGCGGGAGATACTAGCCAATTTTGGCGGAGCACGTAAATAATATCTGTTTGAGCTTGTCAACAACCGTGCAGTTAATGAAATTCATGTTTTTCCGGAGAAAATACTCCGGGACCAAAAGAAATTATCTCGCTGTAATGGAGGGGTCTAAGATGCCTGCTCTCCAGATAATTTTTACATTATTCAGTATCTTTTTCTTCAGAGTTGCAACTGATTCTTCTGCAGATGCACGCGTGTGTGCGTGCGTATTTGTAGCTAATCAAGTAAGGGGTATTTTGTGACACGCTTCTGATTTTTTTATTGCAATATAATCTCAGTTCTTTGGAGGCAGTGGAGGTGAATCCAGTCTCCTATGGGATAGCGCAGGGTTTTGGTAACTTGCTAGTGGTACTTGAACAACAGTCGCACAATAAGGGCAAGCAGAGGCCAATATAGATTTGTGCCGTTATTGGAATATACGTGTGAAAGTTTGTCGAGTCGAATAATGAGACGTTGAAAAGCAGCTAAAAAATCGTTGTAAGATCACTAATGATCTCGATATGAACGGCCTTAGTAGCAATGCACAACAAAATACAGGCGTTAGCTTTTACCTGAGCGCGAGTTCTAAGAATTTTTTCCTTTATAAAAAAAGCACCGCAAAAGTCTACTCCTGTGTGGTTAAATACTGGAGTCTATGGAATTTGATAGGCAGGGAAATTAGCTAAATGACGCATTGACGAATGATTTTGTGCACTTGATTTTTCCATCAAAAACCAGAAGCTATGCCAAATATTATACAAGGTGGTCTGAATACTTGCATGGTGCATTCGTTTGAGGGTCACGAATAATCAGATTAGTAGTAGATTTTTGAATGAATGTCACTTCAGCATTTGCCAAACGACCTCATACGCGTAATAGCCCATGCTCATCGAGAAAAGGACTAAAAGCAGAAAGTTTGCTGTTTTTCACTTTCCATTTTTAAGTAGAGAAATGGTATCTTAAATATTGCTCACGTTGAATATGTAATAACACTATGCATTCAACCTCTGCAATTTCTGATACAGTGATAATTTTACCTCGTCACAAGGCAAATGCTTTCATGCGAAGGCAGTAATCTATTGCCTATAGAAATGTCGAATAATATGAAAATCGATCGAAGATTTCACATTTCAACGGTATTGCTAGTAAACAAAATCCCTTTTTAAGAACCGGAAGTTTGAAAATGGCAGTAAGAATACTGATCGGCAAATGTTGCTCGTTTTCTTTGAGCCAAGACGGATCCTTAAAACAAAGACGATTATCCAAGAAATCATTTAGTAAATGGCACCAGCTGGATTTTAATTAATACACACACGTCTCCATTTGAACTCTGACCCTAGACTCTGAATTTCAGCAACACGATTAGCTTCAAATTGTTTCAGTATTTGCGGTTATTTTTTTAACCAGTGTAATACGATAGTTGAATCTGTTCAAAATATAACGCAATCTGTAGGGAAAATAAAAATACCGTTTGATTGTTTCTGCAGCCGGACAAGTAGTTGCGTGCCGTATAATTCTAGCCGAGGAATAGTGGCTTTCTTTAATGGATCCACACGTGATTTTTAGCATAACAGACTTATGAGAACGCGTCTGTTGGTATTCGTCGAGCGAACCTAGAGACATGCACAGTAACCTGATTGACTAGCATCACCAAAAACCGTGAATTTCGTTAGTTGGATTGTCGATCAGAATTCGTTGTTGTATACGGAAATCTCGTAACTTGTCAATTGCTGACTCGCAAATACGACCCAGTTCAAATGTAAAATTTGAGGAATCGATTCATCCCAGAATCGATATTTCTGTTTTAGTTGCAAACGGAAATATAATTACGCGGTATTCTTAATAATGCTGTCTTTTGTATGGGAAATGTGGAACGATGATCTGCCGCCGTAGCTGGATACCTGCGTCTTGACCCCGACGATATGTTTTTTCAAAATCAATAATTTTTAAAACAGGTTGACTGCATAATTTATATTTTAAGATCGTAAATGAATTTTGTGTATCTTTATCCCATATAAAAGGTTGTCATTCTTTAACAAATTGCTTCAGGGTTTTGGTTCAGGAAATTCTCGCACTGCTTTTAATTTGTTAGGATAGGGCTTTACCCCTTTTTGGCTTAAAACATGGTCCAAATAAGTAATTTGGTTTTTTAAAAATTCGCATTGATTTGGCTATAATTTAAGATTAGCTTCTCGCAATTTTTGTAAAAATTTTCGAAATTTTTTATTGTAATCTTCTATTGATCTTGCAAATATTATGGCATTGTCTACATAAATAAAGATATCTTGGCGCTTTATGCCTTTAAAAGCCATTTCGACCCCTCTCTGAAAGGCTGGACTATTCGACGAGCCCACAGGCATCGTAACAAATTTAAAAAGTCCGAAAGGTGAGGAATATGCTGTTTTATGTCGATCAGCTGGATCCAATGGTAATTGAAAAAAACCTTGTGTTAAGTCGAAAACTGAAAAATATTTTGAATTCCATATTTTGTCAATTATATCCATTACGTTAGGCATAGGGTACTTATCCTTAATTGTTTTGTCATTTAATTGTCGAAAATCGACTACTAGACAATAACGCTTATTTCCCTTGCTGTCGGGTGTTATCATTTCGAGTGATTTTACGCACGAAAAGGGACGGTCCTTTCTGGATTAATGAAAAAGCTAACAATAGTCACTTTTTAAAAGACTTTATTTTAACCAAACGAACAAGTTAAACACGTCTTATAACTAAAGGCTTGGAAAAAGGAATGTATAAACGCCGCTCTCGATGTCTTGCTCGAATGTCCTTTTTTTTTATAAAAAAAATAAAAGGCTTTTTGCGCATAACAACCCATGGTAACCGCGCTCAGAGCGTCTACTCGGCTGACCGTCCGCGAGAGGACCACCGGTTCTCCCGCCCCGTTTCTCCACCGTTTATCCACTTCCAGTGGGTGATGGAGCTATTCGCGGCCCCGAACGATCACCTTCCTCACCTCTCGCCGGGCACGCATGCCTAACGGAATGCAGACTTGTTAGTCCGCCCGAGACGCCCAACCTTCTTACTTCAATGACATTCGAGCAGGTCTCGAGTTACATTTGTCGATTTTTCCTTTTTTTTTTACTCGGGAACATCCTTCCCTCCGTACAAAACCTAAGGGTTTTGTACCTCAGAAAAACGCACCAACTTCCTACTTGGTCTTATGAGCGTCGCGCTCGCCGTTCGAACCTTCACCACTCGCACCTGCTCATCTTTGCTTGGCATCACATGAGTGATGACTCCCTTCTTCCAATGATTTCTTTCCTGATTATTGTCTAAAATTAAAACTAAATCACCAACTTCCAAAGGTTTCTCTTTCTCAAATCACTTTTTCCGTGGAATCAGTGTAGAAAGGAATTCTCTGAGCCATCGCCGCCAAAACCAATCAGTAAAATATTGCGGATCTCTCCACGTCTTCCGATAGTTGACCGCGCGCGCATCACACCTGCCAAACCTTATCTTGCTCGACGAAGTCCCAATCAAAAAATGGTTGGGCGTCAGTGCCTCTTGATCCCGCGGATCGACGGACACGTGGGTGAGAGGCCGCGAGTTTACACAATGTTCGATCTTGACCAACATTGTCCCCAATACCTCCTCGTGAGTGGCCTGCTCTCTCAAATCGACAGACAGCGCGGTCTTCACTGAACATATTAGACGTTCCCATGCGCTCCCAATGTGCGAAGCGCCCGGCGGATTAAACTTCCATTCAATCTCCCTTTGTATCGCAAATTTAACCATCTTTTCCCGATCAAAATCCTTATATATTTGTTTCAACTCATTACACATTCCTCGAAAGTTCGTCCCATTGTCGCAGTAAATTACCAATGGACTTCCTCTTCGAGCAACAAACCGCTTTAAAGCTATGATGGCCGAAGCAGTGCTGAGACTATGCGCGAGCTCAATATGGATACCCCGAGTAGTCATGCATGTGAATAACGCCCCGTAGCGTTTTTCCCGCCTACTTGCAACTGCATAGGGCCCAAATAATCTAGACCACAATGCGAGAAAGGTCATATCACTCATCCAATTTAGCCCTAAAACCTTCTCAATCGACCCACCCTGATCGGTTGAAATCAAGCTCATCGCAACAGAATTTACCCCTTCTCTTTTAATTGCTGATCGACAATTGCTTGCCCAACCATGCATCTCCCACCCCGCGAGCGCGTTTCACCTGCTCTATTCGTTCGACCAGTTCCTCGAAAGTCTTACAGCTGTTTAAATAGTCGTCCACATAACAATTATCTATGATACTATTTGCCGCGACCGGGAATTTATCTAAAAATAAACTTGCGTTTTTATTTTTTATGAAAAGTGCGGTACAAGGGGAAGAGGTCGACCCGAATAGTAAGGAAGACATTCGAAATTCTTCGGGTTCCTTTAGTCCGTCACTGCTTTTCTTGAGAAACCTCTGCGCGTGTCGATCCTCTTCTCGGATTTTAATCTTTAAATCATGTCTCGAAGGTCCGCTTTGACTGCGAAAAAGTACTGACGATGGCGCATGATCGTACCGGGCAACGATTTCAATAGGTCTGGTCCAGACAATAACATTTCGTTAAAACTTATTCCGGCGGTTTTCGCGGCAGCGTCAAACACTAAACGAATTATATTCGGCTTGTTAGCGTGTTTTATCCCGAAATGGGTAAAACACGCTAAATATTAATTCCTGTCTACAGAGTCCGAACTTTCCGTAACCCTGCGGAAAACTTTGAATAATATCTTACGCTAATTGCTTCAATGTCAAAATATTCCCTTACCTGTTCATCTAAATTTTTGTCCCTGTCGAGTATCTCTGCCTTATTCCCCTTTTTCCCTAAAACATTCACCTGCATTTCGCTACTCGCGCCATGCCGGCGGTGAATTGTCCAGCCCAAGAGGCAAAGGGACACGATTAAATCCTTATCCAAATTACAGTACTCGCGAGCTAATATAAATTCACAGTGAACCTGCCCAATTAATAAATCAGAAGTCGCTTGATACGGTTGAACGGAAATTCCGGTTTTAATCTCAGAATATTTTGAGAGCCTCGCACTTACGCACTGCATGGGAAGCGCAAGGTTTTCTACTATTAATACATTTTCTAACAAAATTACTTCCGATTTATAATTAATCCGCACGCTCGCTTTCTTTTTTGCACACCTAAACGTCTGTGCGCCCCTATTCTCGCAAGCTTAATATCTACAGAAGACTCGACCAGTCCGATCTCTCTAATCACCCTCGAATTGATCACGGTGACCGTGGACCCCTCGTCTAGTAAGGCATAAATGTATTTTGAGCTTGCAGAACCAATCACGTGAGGGGGTAATCTTTAACAAGGCATTGGGTACTAGTCAGTCTTGTTTGATCTTCGTTTCTAACCCGACTGAAAACCCAGAACTGGCAGTCATTTCACGTAATTGATTCGTCGACTCACCCGCCGCCAAGCGCTCTTCATCTCGTCGAAATGTAGAAGCATGTGATGATTTAGCCCACAGCGTCCACAACCTCTTTTTTGCATATCTCGCATGAGCGACCAATCCTCAAACACTTAAAACATAATTTTTGTGTTCTCACCACCTTCCAACGGACGAAAGACGGAGCCTTGGCAAATTCTCGGCAGTCCACGGTCGCATGATTTTTTCCCGAACAATGGGTACATCGGCGAGATCCGCTCCCTTCGCTCTTTACCTCACACACTCTTGTCGCAAAAACGCTTCTCTTTTGAAGCCGTGAACTTTGACCGGACTGCTCCGAATTCGATCTGCTTGAATGACTCGAACGATCAAGCTCTATGTCGAAAACACCCTTCTCAAGCGCCATTTCGGCCTCCCGGTACAGAAATTCCGCCACCTTTTCCAAATCGGAGCAATCCTTTCCGCGTTTTCTCGAAAATCGCGTTTAGCTATAAATTAAGGTGCTATGAAGCTTCCTTAGAACCTCGTTTGCCAGGTCTGCGCTATTCAAGTAGCTAACATCTTTTAACTCCTTAATCGCATTTACCGCGTTTTTTAGATTGGTAGCGATATCGACAAACTCGATTTTATGTAGATCGATCCTTGGTAGTGTACGAATTTCTTGCACGAACTTGGATAAATATTATAATATTATTATTTCAGTTGGGTAAAAAGGGTATTCTACCTCTATTCTCGGAGTTCCAACCTCCAAAATTTTGGTGGGTTGGATAAAGTTCTTATTTCTAATAATTTATGTTAGGTCTTGAATAGTAATTAAACCGATGTTTGTACGTATTCCGAATTGTCCATGCATTCTGGCTTGTTCCAAACTGTAGGTGGGCTAGTGTCAAACAGTTTGTCGATCCATGTCCGACTCTCTTACAATACGCGCATACTAATTTAAATACTAACGGCTCCCCCGTGATCATCTGATTCTAAAACACTGCACGCAAACTATAATGGACGCGACAGAAAATAAATAAGCGGAGATAAAACTGTTTAATTTTTTATTTGTTTAATTCTTAAAACAAACTCAATAAATTAGGAGTGATACAAATGAAATTAAATCTCGCACTTAAAAAGGCAGAAAAACCTCTTCTCGGAAGCACAGAAAAAAGCAGAATGGCCGAGTAATAATGGGACCAAAATAGTCCAAAAATTCTAATAACGTTTTCACCTTCGGAGTAACCTCCTGCAAACGTAGAATGCTCGTATGCTTGTTTGAATCGCGTCCAATCTAACGGATCTCCGGAAAAGGATGGTAACGATTTATTGCTCGAAATACGATTAATAAACTGTGGATTTTGAGAACTCATAGACGTTTCTTTGATTC
Source organism: Sycophila sp. Sp_5 (assembly GCA_018906775.1). Classification (NCBI taxonomy): domain Eukaryota; kingdom Metazoa; phylum Arthropoda; class Insecta; order Hymenoptera; family Eurytomidae; genus Sycophila; species Sycophila sp. Sp_5. The sequence continues at coordinate 76,492 of JACCID010000366.1, forward strand.
TAGTTAAAGTGTCTCAAAGTGCGTCTGCGATTTTATCGCAGTCTCTATCTTGAAAACGACCTGTACTATGCAATTGATTGTTAAGTTCATTTTGTACTTCATCGTAATTAAATTATCATCAAATTGCTGTTGATCGTGTTCAAAATTCTCGTTATTATTAAAAGCTTGCGCTGAATTATAATTATCTAACGCCGCAGCGGTACAAATTTCATTGAATACATAATTATTGTAATCATCTACGTTAATATAAGAAGGTGAAGGACGTTGCTGAACCTCGTGGACAGGTATCTCCGAGCGATGACGTCTGTAGGCTCCCACTGGCTCGGACATCGAACGGAAGGCTGAGTTGCACGGCGAAACGTTTTCCGAGAAGTCGTCGTCACGCGCTGCTGACGACAAACGAAGCATAGGAGGATATTCCGCTGTTGAAGATCGGACGGTGTGTCTCTCTAAGCAACGTGGCATCGTCAACGGGGAGGCGCTGGATCCTGTATTGTAGTTGCTGCTGCCGGACGACGCGCCAGGGAATGGTCCGCTGCCGAAGTTCCCACTATGACACACGATGTGGTGGCTGATGTAGATCGCAAAGGATGGCACTCCGCAGGCAATGGCGATTGTGGTAGAGCAAGAACTGCGGTTGTCGTTGAGGGGCGTGTTGGAGCGTATGCTGGTACGTAAGGCATCGAATTGACTGCTGCGGCTGCTGAGGACGGACGAGCTGAACCATGCGCCGCTGCTGTAATAAGCCTCCTGTTGATAAGCCCTGTAGATTTTGAAAATTGTGAGTTCGGTGGTGCTTGCTGCATGAGTAACGGAGTACGAAAGGTCCTCTCAGCGGCTGCACGTCTTGGTGTTGCTAAGCGTGCTACTTTTTGGATTTCTACGGGCTTGTATATGCTACGCGTTGAAGCTGATGTTGCTATACGCCTATAACCTCGAGGTCATGGTGCTATTAACCGAAGAGTGGATCGTTTGGAAGCGAGCAAATTCTCGTTTTTTCGCTTCAGAATAGCCGCTGCTTCTTCCTTGGTTTTTTCGACTGCCTGCTGCAATGTTGGTTTTGAAACTGCTTTATAATTTTTAAAGGTCAAATAATCTTTGAGGATTTTTTGCAGCGCATCTATCTCATCTAAATTTAGCAATGATGATGAACGAGCCGGTAATTGGTATGACTCCACCCTTCACTGAGCCGTATTCTCCACGTTTGGATGAAAAATTAAATTACTATTCCTCGTTACCTGCGAACGCCTGTCTGGCAGTACAATAGACGATGCTGCGGCTTTTTTTGAAGCTCGGGACACTCTTTTCGGCGAAATCTCTCCTGGATTATCCGTATTTCCTTTTACTTTCTCTGCATTGGCCTTTCTTTTCATTGTGTCTAATAATGGTCGTCTCCGCTTTCCTCTTCGCGACACAAATTTGAAATATTCCCCTCCCGCGTTTCGGCACCAAAATGAAATAATAATGAACACGACAGAAAATAAATAAGCGGAGCGAATTATTAAACTGTTTAATTTTTTATTTGTTTTATTCTTAAAACAAACTCAAAGAATAAGGAGTGATACAAATGAAATTAAATCTCGTACTTAAAAAGGCAGAAAAACCTCTTCTCGCAAGCACAGAAAAAAGCAGAATGGCCGAGTAATAAAAAAAGCTTTCATCTTTTTTTTTTACTATTTGACAAAATGTTACAATAGTAACGAACAATCGCTTCTCTCCTCGGAAAACCGTCCACACATACACTTTCATGTGTCACGTACACTTCTTTATTGATAGAAGTACTTGCGGTCACGCACAAACCTTTGAATGCCGTACACGCTGCCTAACACAGTGTCCTCCTTATTATACACTGTGCTGAAGAAAGCACCTCAGAGCATCAGATCTTACTTTTTTTTTCATTGTTCCGTAACACAAACTCTTTCTCTATTTTGAAAGCTTGTTCCCTTGCTCCTTTAAAATCATCTTGCATTCCCATGCGCGCCCTAATTTGCCACTTTAAACCTCTTAAAAAGAATTTTAAACAATCATTTCTTAAATTTCTCTCAAATGTTTACCTATTATCAATACGTTTTTCATAAGTAACAGTTTTTAAAATTTCTTGTTCTATTTCGCGTAATCTATTTAAATAAGAGATTACCGTTTCGTTGCTCTATTGATTTATTATTGCGAGTTCACCCTTTCAATCATGATAAGTTTTTCCCGATCCGAATATTTTTTCAAAATACTGAAATATTTCCTCGACGTTAGTAAAAATTTTCTCTTGCGCAATTCAAAGGTTCTTCATATAACCTCATTAGAATTAATTTGGTGAGTTCTGCTTCTAAGTTCTCGGGTAATATAGTTTTTGCCTCCTTACAACAGTCCAAAAACTGTGATAAAGGCACGTTTTGTTTATTAAATCGTGGTATTAAGTCTAACGCGTCTATTAAAGATAGAGCTCTTACGTGTATAGTATTCATGATATCTGTGTTAGTTTCAATTGCCGTGTGATATAGGGTCCTCTCGTCCGTTGAAGATTTCTTCGAGTGATTAGGTATATTATCTGTTCTTCTAGTGTTGTTTCGTGCGGCTATAATTTTTTGGTTAGTATAGGATATTACGTCTTCTTTCAGTAAATCGACGAGTTTCTCTATTGGAAAGCCGGCTCTTACTTGTGCCCCTAAAGATGACGCGTGTCTTTCTCCTCAAAATAAGTAGTTACGTGTTCTGCCTTAATGTCCCTGTGTAAAGATGTTTTTATTTCATGGATCGTTTTTAAATGGTCCTCTTTTATTTCGGGTAGCTGATTTAAGTGTTGCCACTGTTTTTGACTCGTCCCAATGGGAGTGCTAGTCGTGAGCCTAAAGGTTCGGTGGCTTTACAGGAATTTTGGTATTTCTCTGTGTTTGTTCGTACCGATTGCTTTCTTCAACTTTTTCCTCTATATCCTCTTCAAAAGATTCGTTAAAAGCATTATTTGTACCGCGAGAGATAAATTTATTTCTTTAGTTAGTTCAGTTATTTACGTATTTCATTTATTGCTAAGTCTTTATCTTCAGGTTTCTTATTATTTATAACTGCTGTTAGTTCCGCCACTTTTTCTCGAAATTGATTTAATAAAGATCTGTTCGAAAAGATTATCTCCCTCCATTTATTTACGTTTTCATTCGATTGCTGCAACATTCTTACTCATTTTTAAGGTTCTTAAAATTGAATTTATTTACTTATTGTGACTCATATTCTTTATTTTCCCGGCCGATGCACCAGTTTTTAACTTATAAACCTTAATACCCGTTACGTCCAGTATAAGGAGTATAGGCTAAATTTATTCGGAAAAACAAATAAACATGATTCACATAATTTCAAAGGTTGTACATTTTAATGATTAAAACTTTAAGTGGAATTATAATGTTATACAATCGTCAAGCGCAAGACGCGATATACTAAACTTTATTCTTTTAAAAAATTAATTCATGTACCTCGCAATAAAAATAGAAGTGAAGATTCTCGTTGATGCGGCGGATCGGGACGGCCTGTCACGGCAGCGGCGCTCCCGCTCTCTCTCTCTCTCTCTCTCTCTCTCTCTCTCTCTCTCTCTCTCTCTCAGAAAGAGAAAGAGAAAGAGAAAGACACTGAGAAAGAGAAAGAGATCTTACGGGAAAGAGAAAGAGAAAGAGAGAGAAAGAGAAAGAGAAAGAGACCCGAAAGAAAGAGAGAGAGAAAGAGAAAGAGAAAGAGAAAGAGAAGAAGAGAAAGAGAGAGAAAGAGAAAGAGAAAGGAGAAAGAAAGAGAGAGAAAGAGAAAGAGAGAGAAAGAAAGAAAGGAAAGAAAAAGAGAGAAATAAGAAAGAAAGAAGAGAGAAATAAAAGAGAGAAGAAAGGGAAACATCACCGAACTCTCTACAAATCGATACCTCTCCCTATCGCACTCTAGACCTCGAACCTCTAACGCTCCCCTCGCCTCTTCCCTCTCCCGCTTCCTCTCCCCCTCCCTCTCTCCCCTCTCCTCTCCCTCTCCCTCCCCCTCTCCCTCTCCCTCTCCATCCCTCCCTCCCTCTCCCTCTCCCTCCCCCCTCCCTCCCTCCCCTCCCTCTCTCCCTCCTCCCTCCTCCCCTCCCTCTCCCTCCCTCCCTCCTCTCCCTCTCCCCTCTCTCCTCCTCCCTCTCTCTCTCCCTCTCTCCCTCTCCTCCCTCCCCTCTCTCCCTCTCCCTCTCTCTACTCCCTCTCCCTCTCTATCCTCTCCCTATCCCTCTCTCCCTCTCTCCCTCCTCCATCTCCTCTCCCTCTCCTCTCCCTCTCCCTCTCCCTCTAATCTCTCTCTCGATCTCGATCTGGTATTGACTGGTAGATTCGTAGATACAACTGGCGTGGACGATAATTACTCGTAGTGAAGACTCTCTACGACTGAACGATTGCTTACCCTTGAGAATATTTGGCTACTTCAACTAATTTTTATGATCGTTTCCCGTCAGGAAATTCAGGTGATTTGCTCTTAGGGCTCACTCCCTAGGAAAGGTGGCTGTGCGCCAATTCGTCTCTATTTTCGGTCTTGAATATTGATTAGCATTCTGGTATTAAATTATATTATGTGCCGAAAAAAAGAAGAGATCACGTAATGGCCGGAATACAGCAGGCTCTATGTGATTTCTACTTACCACCGGTAGAAAACGAGAAATTTTTATGCACAAATAAGAGAAAGAAAGCAAGCGGCGAACGAATCGGTACGCGCGTATGTAACAGCGTTGTCAAGAAGGATACGGCGTCATGAAAAGATTGATGCAGACGAGCAGCTCGACAATCTTTACTATAATATGAAACAGGAGTTACGATTGTACGTTCAAGATAGCGTGAACTCGTCGGTAAATATGGTAAAGAAAGTTGAGCGGATTGAGCAAACGCTCAAGTTATTAAAAATAGAAGACAAAGAACTGCGAATCATGTCAACGAAGAAATTAAATGCAGTAAATGATGTGCCGTACGATAGATCAAAAGCGTGCTGGAAATGTAAACAGCAAGGTCATTCGCGACAAAATTGTAAAAACAAATGGCGAAATTCTGTTCATTCTGCGGTAAAGATAATGTTTTTACGAGAGATTATACATGTCATTCGGCACAACCGACGGGAAATGGAGCGCAGGCCGAGACGAAGCCAGCGACTGAGCCTCGGCTGAGTTAGATTATTCGTGCTTGTATGCGAATGTAAATCTCGGACAATTTAAATGCGATGCTCTGATTGATACAGGTGCAACTTTTTCATTTATTAACCAAGTGACGATTAATAAAATAAAAAAATTAATGGTAGAATCAAGAAAATGTCAAAAATAGCAGCTGTTGCAAATGGAAAGTTAGTGAAAATTAATTATTGTTAAAGTTTGTTTTGCAAAATTTTTTATTATGCCGGAATGGACTCAGAGTATGCTATTCGGTATGGATTTAATAAAAAAATTACAACCTGTTTTTTCTTTAATTAATAAACAATTATTACCGACATTTACAATTCAGGAAATGTGTTGTTCCATCTTACTTTGTAAATATGTTGGTTAATGATTAGAATTTTTAAACTAAATATCGTTCCTTTCAATTTTTATATGCTTTCTACGGCGAGCACGATAATCTAAGATTTTCGGGGCCGCAGCTGTCTTCGTGCCGAAATGTTCGAAGAAGAAGACTACGTCACAGAACGCGTAGAGGCGTCGCTGTGGACGTTTAGGTAGAAGGAGAAAAAAAAAATAAAAATTGAAGAATTTGTGTTGCCACAGCAACTTTCCGTTTTTCGTTTTTTCTTTCAATGAGTAACTTCATTCTTTTTCTGACTCGACTCGTTTAACCATCATATATTCGCTTTTATGTTCAAGAATTAATTTAAAAAAAAAAAGAAAAGGAAAATAAATCGTACAACCTTAATAAAAAAAGTATATAGTTCTGTGTTTCATTTAATTACGATTGTATTAAGAAACATTGGCGACCGTGACAGGACATTTGAATTAATTTAATTAAGGAAAGAAGTATCCAAAAAAAAAAAATGGGAAGAAAAAGAAAGGAGCCCCACCTATTAAACCAATCTGCCCATAAGAAAAGTCGGGTGACAACATCGAATGAGAAACTTTATAACCCTACTATTGACAAGATTCGCCACTCGAGTGAAGAAGCAATACAGCCGGAACATCATTCTGAGACCGAGGGTGAGTATGAACCTTTAGTCCCAGCCGAAGTAGTACAACCAGCGGGACTCCGACCACGGCGTTCCGAGAGTGATCACGGCCGTACCAACGTCAACTCAGAGGCTTCTCGTCCGTTAACCCGTGCTATGAGAAAGGCGACACGTTCACAACCAACTGAACGCGTGCAGCACGCCGCCGCTGTCGCCACCGAGAGTGAGCACCAGCTGCTTCTTCCACCGGAGCAGTCTCCGTATTCCAGGTTAGCGGTAGCAAGATCCCGACCAACCGAGCGCGTGCAGCGCACCGCTATCGCCACCTCCAGTGGTAGACGCCAGCAGTCTCCTTCGCCAGAGCTACCTCCGACGAGTGAACCAGTGAGAGCGAGATCCCGACCAGCTGAGCGTGTACAACGCGCCGCCGTCATCATCACCGGGACCGAGCAGCAGTTGGACCATTCATCAGAGCAACCTTCGTCTTCACGGCCAACGGTGTCTCGACCACGCCCGACTATACGCATGCAGCAAGCCGTCAACTTTACCTCCAAAGGGGGGCGTCAGCCGCCCCCTCTGCAGCGACAGCCACCATCGTCACAACTCTCGGTGAGGCAGCCCCAACTGCCCGAATTTGCGGCCTTTTCCGCACCCATCGTCTTAGAGGCTGAGATTGCCGAGGAGGAAGACCTTGATTCACCGTATGACGAGAATTCCTTCCTACCCGCTGTTTCGGAAGTCGCAAATCCTGCAGCTGCGTCTACTCTTCAAGAATACTACGAGAGATCACCTAGTAGGAATAATAGCGATAGTGGTGTGAATGCTATTCCCATAGATGCCCGTTTGATGACTCAAAATATTTTAACTAGTTCTACTGATCCTATAATTCGGTTAACCACAGTGCTTGAAAATACCTTTCAGTCATTAAATAACGCTACTAATAATTCTTTAAATTCATCAGTTGTGAATAGAAAAACAAATAAAAAACTACCGGAGTTTTTAGGTGACCCCCTGGATTGGTTACATTTTAAACAAACCTTTGAGTCATCAACGGAAATGGGTCAATATTCCGAACAGGAGAATATTACACGATTGTATGAAGCCCTTCAAGGCGAAGCGAAAAATACAACAAAACCTTTGTTCGCGGCGGGAAGCAAAGTCTCTTATATTATGCAAAATTTAGAACTCCAATTTGGTAATTCTAATGTAATTTTAGAAAAAATCGTCTCTAATACAAAGCAATTGTCTAGTTTAGATTCCGGAAAAATAAATATTCTTGAATTTGCGGCTAATTTAAATAACGCAGTAGAAGCAATAAAATCTTTAAATAACATAGGTTATTTACATAGTCCGGAATTTTCTAAAGAAATTCTGTCGAAATTGCCTAAATCGATGTTACAAGAGTACGCAAGGTACTCGGCTGTGGAAGGAAATACGAAATCTTCTTTAGAAAAAATAGCTGATTTCATGATTCGGGAAGCCGGAATAATTGGGTTACATCGCGATTTACTCTGTAACAAGAGTCTAAACAGTAAGTCGACAAAGACTCCACGTTTTTCTCAACAAAAAGCAGTATATGTAACGGATGTAGAGTTGAACCACGGATCTTCAAGCGAAAATTGTTCTTACTGTAATCAAGGAAAACATGCTGTAGTTGATTGTAAGAAATTCGCTAGAGAATCAATGAGAGAACGTTGGAGAATTGCAAAGCGCTTAAATTTGTGCTATAATTGTTTACATAAAGAACATACACGGGACAATTGTAATCTTGCTAAACAATGCAATCAGTATGGTCGACGCCATCATCGGCTCTTGCATTTTACCCCGAAATTTGAAGAAAGAAAAGGGTCTAATATTGCCAAAAATAAAAACGAAAATTTTGTGAATCCTTCCCCAGCTACCCAATCCTCGTCAAATAATGAAATAGTTTTAAATTTGGAAAATAAATCAAGTTCATGTTACGACGGTGTATTACTAAAAATGATTCAACTGCGAGTTGTGGGACCGAGAGCTTCCAAATTAATTTACGCCTTGATAGACGAAGGCTCTACGATTTCAATTGTGAACGATAAAGTTGTAAAGAAGATCGGAGCGCGAAGTAAATTTGTAAACGTATCATTAAAGGGAATTAGTCAAAAGGAACCCATTGCTGTAAGCAACAAAAAGGTTGATTTTTTTATCGAAAATCCATTTTATAGTGGTTTTTTAAACAATGTTTTAGTTGTCGCGAATTTAGCGCTCCCGTCTCAATCGATTGACCACAAAATTTCCGAAATATGCGCAAAGGAGACAGGGATTTCAATCACTCCCTTTAAATCAACTGCGGATTTACTGTTGGGGCAAGATTATTGCAAGCTAATAGTTTGTAGAGAGTTCCGAACCTTTAAATCAAACTCACTACTTATTTCTCGATGCTTATTAGGCTGGACTATCCATGGTCCAATGATTCAAGGAAATCCTAAAAATCAAACGATCTTTCCGTCTTTGTCCCTCCACGAATCAAAACATGAAAAATACGGATCTTTTGAATTTGAGAAGCTTGATTTAATGATTAAGGAATATTTTAGTTTGGATGCTCTCGGCGTAAGCACAGTTTTGAAAGAAAATGCAGACGTTGGACGTGCTTTAAATATTTTAAACAAAACAAGCTGTTATCGAGAAAAATACTGGGAGGTCGGTTTGCTTTGGAAAAGGGACGACGAAAACCTTCCCGACAGCCGAAGAAAACGCGTTGAATCGTTTATTCCTATTAGAGAAAAAACTTGATCGAGATTCAAATTACGCCGAATTATATTACAAAGAAATGGACCGTCTTTTCGAGAATAAATATGCAGAGAAAAGAAATTCGAAACCAAGTGGCAAGACATGGTATCTCCCTCATTTCGAAGTCACTAATAGGAATAAACCGGGAAAGATTCGATTAGTTTTTGACGCGGCTGCGAAATCAAGCTCTACGAGCTTCAACGATTTATTATTAACCGGTCCTGACCTTTTAAAAAGCTTAATCGGTGTATTAATGAGATTTCGCCAATATCACGTTGCTTTTAAAGGAGATATGAGAGACATGTTCTTAAAAATTAAAATTCGAGAAAAAGACCTTGATGCGCAAAGATTCTTATGGAGGGGGAGGGATAGATCTATAGAACCCCAAGAATTTGTTATGTCTTCTCTTCTCTTTGGCGCTGCTTCATCTCCTTCTTCCGCGTTATTCATTAAAAACAAAAACGCTAATAAATATTTTTCTCAATGTCCTACAACCGTAAATAGCATAGTAAATAATTTTTACATGGACGATTACTTGGATAGCTGTGAGTCGGAACAAGAAGCGCGTGAACGTATTCAAGAAGTTATAAAAATTAATCAAAGAGCAAACTGGAATATGCACAGTTGGGCAAGCAACGTAAATACTTTGTTCAAATCTATAAATAGCGAATACTCAGTAAAGTTAGATCACGACGCGGAGGTAGAACGTGTTTTAGGCCTACATTGGGTAACAAAATCTGATACATTAACTTTCCAATTTAACGAGATTAAATTCAGCGAAAAACTAAATCTAGAAAAAACAGTACCAACTAAACGAGAATTTTTACGAGTCTTAATGTCTATTTTTGATCCTTTAGGTATCATTGCTCCGTTTACGATTCAAGGGCGAATTTTAATGCAGGAAATTTGGATTAGTGGCATAAATTGGGACGAACCTTTACGCGAAGGCGTTTATGAGAAATGGAAAAGATGGTTAGACGATTTAAATACCGTAAAGCTATGCAAGGTACCTCGCTGTTATCAATCACGCCCTTCCACAGAATTACGCTCGTTAGAATTGCATGTCTTTTGCGATGCGAGTCAAAAGGCTTATTCCGCTGTCGCTTACTGGCGACTTGAATATAAAGACGATGTACGCGTAATAATTATTATTTCGAAAAGCAGAGTAGCCCCTTTAAAACCGACTACTATCCCTCGTTTAGAATTGCAAGCGGCGGTTTTAGGCGTACGTCTCGCTAAATTGATTCAAAAGGAACATCAATTTGTTATTAATAAACGAGTATTTTGGTCAGACTCTCAAACGGTCTTGCAATGGATAAGTTCGGACGCGTGTACCTTTAAAACATTTGTTATGAATCGTTTAGGGGAAATCAACGAGGAAACGAACGTAGCAGAGTGGCGGTGGGTACCAACCGCAAATAATCCAGCGGACGATGCTACCCGTTATGCTCCTGATGCATTAAAAAACAACAGTAGATGGTTCTTTGGGCCCCCATTTTTACGCGAAAATCCATTAAATTAGCCGATAAATAAAGCCTTTGCAAAGGGAGATGCAAATTCATCAAAAACCGAACAAAAATCTAAAGCTGTATTCAGTGTTTCGGTCGAATTTAAACTGTCAACTTTCCTTCCTGATCCAAACCGATTTTCATCGTGGTACCGACTAATAAGATCTACTTCTCGAGTATTAGAAGCGGTAGACGTCTGGTTAAAAATTAAAGACGATTTTTCCGATTTAGACCGACAGGAGTATGCGACAAAATTGTGGATTCGCGAAATTCAGTTACAATCATTTGCAAAAGAAATACAGCTTTTAGATAAATCGAAATCAATTCCCCGCGACAGTCGAATAATATCGGTCAATCCACGTTTAGACGATCATAATTTATTACGAGTTCAAGGCCGAGTAGAATTTATACCGGGTACTAATTTTGAACGTTTTCAGCCTATAATTTTAGACGCAAAACACGTGGTAACTAGATTACTAATCAAACATTACCACGAAAAATATTATCACAGAAATCACGAAACGGTTGTAAACGAGATACAACAAAACTATTGGATATTAGGACTAAGAAAGGCTTTACGAAGTATCATAAATAAATGTATTGTCTGCAGACTATTAAGGGGTATGCCCTCAGGACCGAAAATGGCCAACTTACCACCTGCTCGTTTAGCCTACCGCTTTCGTCCCTTTACTCATTGCGGTTTAGATTATTTTGGCCCGTTTTACGTTAAAATCGGTCGTAGAAAAGAAAAACGTTGGGGAGCTCTTTTCACTTGCATGACCGTTAGAGCTGTGCATTTAGAGCTCGCACATAGCCTTAGTTCCGACTCCACTATTTTAGCTATACAAAGATTTGCAGCCAGGCGAGGTTTTCCACAAATTATGTACAGCGACAATGGTACGAACTTTAAAGGAGCTAGTCAAGAGTTAAGAGATGCCATAAACAAAATAAACAAAGATTTACAAGCCAAATTTGCCCTAAAGAACAACTTTTTGTGGAAATTTAACCCTCCCACAGCCTCACATATGGGGGGAGCGTGGGAAAGACTTATAAGATCAGTAAAAAGTTCCTTATTTTCTATATTAAAAGAACATTCTCCTACGGAAGAAACTCTTCTCACAGTTTTAGCAGAAGTGGAACATTCTATTAATTCCAGACCTTTAACGCATGTCTCCATAGATCCTAGCGATCGCGAAGCTCTTACTCCGAACCATTTTTTAATTGGATCGTCATCGGGTACAGTAAGATTATCAAAATTCGACACACTAAAATTTAATACCAAACGTCAGTGGTATTTAGCGCAACAGTTTGCAGACGGATTCTGGCGTAGATGGCTACGAGAATACTTACCAACTCTGTTGCCGCGTAAAAAATGGTTCGAAGGAAAGAATCCTTTAGAAGTAGGCGACTTAGTTTTAGTAGTCGATAATCAAGCGCCAAGGAACGTTTGGAGAAAGGGAGTAATTGAAAAAATCTTTCCGGGAAAAGACGGGGAAGTTCGTGTGGTAGAAATTCGAACATCTAATGGAGTCCTGCAACGTCCTGCGAGAAAACTTATTAAATTTGCGGAGGTACAAAACAAATGAGTTTTGTACGAGGGGAGGAAATGTTCCATCTTACTTTGTAAATATGTTGGTTAATGATTAGAATTTTTAAACTAAATATCGTTCCTTTCAATTTTTATATGCTTTCTACGGCGAGCACGATAATCTAAGATTTTCGGGGCCGCAGCTGTCTTCGTGCCGAAATGTTCGAAGAAGAAGACTACGTCACAGAACGCGTAGAGGCGTCGCTGTGGACGTTTAGGTAGAAGGAGAAAAAAAAATAAAAATTGAAGAATTTGTGTTGCCACAGCAACTTTCCGTTTTTCGTTTTTTCTTTCAATGAGTAACTTCATTCTTTTTCTGACTCGACTCGTTTAACCATCATATATTCGCTTTTATGTTCAAGAATTAATTTAAAAAAAAGAAGAAAAGGAAAATAAATCGTACAACCTTAATAAAAAAAGTATATAGTTCTGTGTTTCATTTAATTACGATTGTATTAAGAAACATGTGTAATATAAATTATATGTAATAAGTATGTAATGTAATAATAACATAGAGATAAAGGCACTTACAGGAGAACAGAAGACAAGATTAGATGCATGGATTAAACAAGAGAAAAAAGAAATGCAACATATGGAAGGATGCATACCGGTAATCCAGCACAGTATCAAGTTAATAGACGAATCACTGATAAAACAAAAGTACCGACCGAGACACCCAGTAATCCAGAAAACGATCCATGAAGAAGTCAAAGAGATGTTGGAAGCTGGGGTTATAAGAAGTCCTTGGAGTTCTCCAATAGTTCTAGTAAAAAAGAAAGATGGAAAAATGCGTTTTTGGGTTAATTTCTAAAAAGTGAATTCGGTGACGGTTAAAAATGAGACAATATACAAGGCGCTTGTATATTGTCATCTATCGATTTAAAAACGGATATTAGCAAGTAGCGTCGGACGAAAAAAGCAAGAAATAACCGCATTCACAGTACCCGGCTTGGGTCTGTTTGAATTTAACGTGATGCCATTTGGATTGCGTTCTGCAGTTGCAACGTTCCAACGGCTCATGGATACGATTATCACTCCAGATATGGACGAAAATGCATTTGTATATCTAGATGATACTATAATAAAATTGGGAAAAATGCAATTTTACACGTAAAGAGTTGAATACTTGGGTCACGTTGTGGATGAATTCGGAGTACAAATCGACCCAGAAAAAGAGGCCGCTGTGCAGAAACTTTCTGTACCAACTAACCCTAAAGAGTTAAAAAATTTTTGGATATGATTTCTTGGTATCGGCGTTTCATACCGAACGTTGCAACAACGAGAACACCGTTACAAGATGTCTTAAAGAAAAAAGTACAGTGGGAGTGGAAAGATGCACAACAACATACATTTTTGGAAATAAAAAGATGTCTAACGAATGCATTAATCCTTGCATATCCGAATTGAAATTTACCATTCACATTGCAAACCGATGCAATTTTAGAAGGTATAGGTGCAGTTTTAACTCAAAATAACGGAGAAACAAAGGTATTGCTCGGCAATCGCGATCAATAGCTTTGTTACGCATAAGTAGGTACGCAACGCGCGTATGTGTACTATATACTTGCGTTAGCGCGACTGCGACGGCCGACGAGCAAGTACGCTCCCGAGCATCCCCACCCGCAGTACTCTCTCACCGCGGGACGACTCTCCCACCTGGCGCGGCTCGGGTCGAGCGGCTCGGAGCAATCGGGAGCGGACTGTCGCGATCAGTCCACTCGGCGCATTGAGCCATGCTTCAACCTTCATTTGAGGTTACTACGCGTAATGATTGTATGTAGTTGGATTCGCCGCGAAGTAATAGGATTTAGGTTAATTGGCGTTTAATTTTGTATTTATAGAGTAACCGGTCCGGCAGAGCGGCAGAAAACGATACTTTGAGAGCGCGCTCCAGGTTCTGGCGACAAATAGTAACTACTAATTAGCAATAAGAGCTATTTTGTTTTTTTTCTTACATTTATATTCTTTTTTAGCAATAACAACTGCTTCACAGATGAATTTCGAGGTTTGACCTACTTCATCCAAAAATAAAATACTCATATATTTTATATTATCACCATTGCTAAAGTTGCTCGGCTCGGCTATCTCTTGCCACAAAGGAAGTGGTAGAGTGGGCTGAGCCCTCTGGACTTAGGTTTAACACTGGCAAAACAAAGGTAATATTATTTGGTTCTAACAGAAATGTTAATGATTTTTTAGAAAGGAACTTGCCAGGAGTTGAGCTTAGAGGAGTGTTCATCCCATTCAGTAATGAGGTTGCACGCGTAGGATTTGTACTAGACATTAAACTTTCATGAATGCCGCAGATTGTCGCCATCACGAAAAAGGCAAATAAAGTCCTGTATTGTCTACGGTTTGCCAGGGCCTGTACCACTGAGTAGCTCCGCAGGAGACTAGCCGAGTCCCTTGGGAAACGTCACCTTGACTACTGGTCTGTACTGTACCTAGATGCAACGGACGAGTAACGTATTTGTTATTTACAGGGACTGGGATGAGGAATAAAATTGATATTATGTTAAAATGAAATTAGACTGAATTCTTTATTGAAAAATACAAAGGTACTCGCCTAGTAAATTCGATAGGAGAAAAATCAAAGAAAGAATGAGCGCGCGCATTATGTGCGGCGCCTTAAATATCCCCGAGAACTTCGCCCCACCAAACGGCCAAGCCCTCAGCTGTCCTTCTTCGAAAACTGATAAGGCTCAACTCCGGTCTTTGACTCCGCTTCTTTAGGCATCGTCCAGAAAAATACTAACCATGCCGGCCACGGCTAACTGGACTCCGTAGCCAGTATCACCGTGCATGTCCACCCCCGATGAAACTATCAGAGTTCCCTTAGTGGGGCAGTCCGACCTCGGGAGGATCCGAGGCTTGGAGAGGTTTTCCAAGCCATGGGCAAGCCCATGCACTGCCAGACCATCCTCAGAAGCGGACGTCACACATAAATATTATATTTTCTCTCTCCTTCTCCTTCTCCCATCGATCATTATTTTACATTTTTCTTAAGGCTATTCCTAATTAATTTACCTTCTTGCATTTGCTCTCAAAGAGCAAATTGAGGAAAACCCAGAGAGCAAACCCTATGGGAAAATCTCTCTGGAAAAACTCAATTTAAGAACATAAATTTCACAATAACTTCAAATTTCTAAGTAGAACTTAACTTAAATAATACGAACTCATAAAGATTATCGCGTTAGTTTTGGCGTCGACTACACTTATTTTGCTTGAATGCCTAAACAATTTTTATTCTATAAATACATCGCCTCTCGTGTGTTTGTAAGAGGGAAAAGAAAAGAGGAGAAAAGAGGAGAAAGGAGAGTGTAAGGAGAGAAAAGGAAGGAGAACAACAAGGATAAGAGAGAGAGGAAAAAAAGAGGTAAGAAACAAAGATCATAGTAACGTTAAAGAAGGATAATAGGAAAAAGAAATAATAGAAAAAGTAAAGGTTAGGAAGGAAAGAAAAGGATAGAGATAGTAAAGGCGCGGGAAAAATATAGTCAAGATAAGGTCTTGACACAAGAAAAGAGAAAAGGGAGAAAAACGAAACAAAGTGGAAAATAAGAGAAAAGATAAAATGAACAAGAAAAACAATGAAGAATGGTACGAAACACCGAAGGCCAGAACAAGGAAAGGAAAAGAAGGAGAAACAACTTGGAAACTAATGGAAAAGAAAAGGAAAGATGCGATGAGCCCGCTAGATGATGAAGAGAGGATGAAAAAAAAAACAGAAGAGATGAAGGGAAATGAAGGAGATATATTCAAAAAAAGCGGGAAAACGCAGAGAACGCCAGAAGAAAGTGAAAAAGAAGAAGACAACGAAGATAAAAGAGAAAGAGAAACAAGAATGACAAAAAAAGAGCTGGACATGTTAGTAAACATGTTTACGGAAGCGCAAAAAGAAAATTTCGCGCAAATGGAGGAAAAATTAGACGAAAGGGGAAAAGAGAGGGAAAGGAGATGGGAAGAAAGAGATAAAAAAGGGAAGAAATTAAGAAAAAAAATGGATGAAAATGTTAGAAAAAATGGAGGAAAAAGAAAGAGAAAGAGAAAGAAGGAACGAGGAAGAAAAAAGAGAATGGAGAGAGGAATTGGAAAAGCAGAGAGAAGAACTCGAGGAGATGAAAGAGGAATTTAGCAAATGGAAAGAAGAAGGAAAAAAAGATAGAGGTAAAAGAACGAGGAAGAAGAAAGAGAAAAAGAAGATCAAAGAGAAAGAAAGAAAAAGATGAAAGATTTGAAAATATAATGGAGGATATAGAGAAAACAAAAGATAAGAAACAACATTGTAATAACTGGTCTTGAAGGAAAATGGGAAAAAGAGAAGCTAGAAAAATGGATAGAGGAGAAGCTGGAGGTTAAAGCCAATTTAAAAGAGATAAGAGAAATAGGAGAGAATAAGAAAAAAATAATAGTAAAATGCAAAAAATGAAGAAGAAAAAGGCAGAATAATGAAAAATAAGAGGAAATTAGGGCAAGAGCGTATTTATATTGAGCATGATTTAACATGGAATGAAAGAAGGATAAGGGATAAAGTCTTAGAAAAAGCAAGGGAGTTAAGGAACAAAGGAAAAAGGATAAAGATAGGATATAATAAAATATGGGAAGAGAATGTAGAATGGGTATGGAGTAAAAAAAATCAGAAATGGTTTCAAAAAGAAAGAGAACAGGGAAGAGAGAGAACATGAAGCCATTTTTTTGGAATATAGCAGGAATAAAGAAATGTAAGAGAGAAACTTGGGATGAAATGAAAAAAAAAGAAATAATAGGCTTAGTGGAAACATGGGAAACAGGAAAAGAAAAATGGGAAATAGAGATAAAGAAACATGAATGGAGAAGCATAGAAGCAACCAAAGAAAAAAAAAAGGGGAGAGCGAGGGGAGGGATCCTGCTAGCAATAAAAGAAACGGAAGATATGAAAGTTAAAAAATGGAAAATTGGTGAATCGAAGGAAGTAATAGGAGCAACGATAGAAATAGGAAAAGAAAAATGGTTAATCATAGTAACGTATATGAGCAAAGAAAAGGAAAGAAACATGGAAATAATGGAAAGATGGATGGAGGAAGAACTATATGATAATATAATAATAGGAGGGGATTTCAACGCCAGAACAGGGATAAAGGGAGGGGTATGGAATGAAGAATACAACAGAGTGAGAAGAAAAAGCAGAGATAAGGTAACGAACCAAGAAGGGAAGGAACTCCTGAAGTGGATAGATGAGACAAGTTTAGGAATATTAAATGGATGCACTGAGAGAGATAAAGAAGGGGATTTTACGTACATAGGGGCAAGAGGAGAAACAGTGATAGATTATGTAATAGTTAAAGAAGGTATAGAAATGAAAATGGAGATTACAGAAACAGAAGAATCAGATCACATGAAGATGAATGTAAGATGGGGAAAAAATAAGAGAAGGGAAGAGGAAGAAGAAGAGGAAGATGAGAGAATAGAATATGCATGCTGGGGGGAGAAAGAAAGAGAGGAATTCAAGAAAAAGATAGAAAAGCTAGGGGAGGAAGAGGAGTGGACAAAGATAAAAGAAAGAATAGCAGGAGCTATGATAAAGAAAAAAAAAATGAAGAGACAGGAAAAGGAAGAAAAATGGTGGGATGAGGAATGCAAAAGAAAGAGGAGAGAATTAATGGAGACTATAAAAAAAGCGAAAGAGGGGAGAATAGAAACGAAAGTGAGAAACGAGAAAAGAAAAGAATATAAGGAGCTAATAAAGAAGAAAAGCGCTAC